>CAMAOD020000294.1:0-49348 GCA_945859595.2 Megachile willughbiella
TTATTATTATCGTAATAACTCTTATTTTTATCCTTATTTCTATTATTATTATCGTAATAACTCTTTTTTTAATTTTTATTCCTATTTTTATTATCGTAATAACTCTTATTTTTATCCTTATTAGCATTGTTATTATCCTAATAACTATTATTTTCAGCCTTATCACTATTATTATTATCGTAATAACTCTTACTTTTATAATTATTACTATTATTATTATCATTATAACTACTATTTTCAGCCTTATCCTATTTTAATTATGTAAGAACTCTTATTTTTATCCTAATTTCTATTATTATTATCGTAAATAACTCTTATTTTTATCCTTATTTCTATTATTATTATCGTAATAACTCTTATTTTTATCCTTATTCCTATTTTTATTATCGTAATAAGTCTTATTTTTATCCTTACTAGTAATATTATTATCGTAATAACTATTATTTTCCAGCCTTATCACTGTTATTATTATCGTTATAACTCTTATTTTTATCCTTATTACCATTATTATTATCGTAATAACTCCTATTTTTATCCTTATAACTATTGTTATTATAGTAATAACTCTTATTTTTGTCCTTATTCCTATTTTATCATCATATTAACTCTTACTTCTATCCTTATTACTATTATTATAATCGTAATAACTCTTATTTTTATCCTTATTCCTATTTTTATTATCGTAATAACTCTTATTTTTATCCTTACTAGTATTATTATTATCGTAATAACTATTATTTTCAGCCTTATCACTGTTATTATTATCGTTATAACTCTTATTTTTATCCTTATTACCATTATTATTATCGTAATAACTCATATTTTTTATCCTTATAACTATTGTTATTATAGTAATAACTCTTATTTTTGTCCTTATTCCTATTTTATCATCATATTAACTCTTACTTCTATCCTTATTACTATTATTATAATCGTAATAACTCTTAATTTTTATCCTAATTTCTATTATTATTATCATTATAACTATTACTTTCAGCATATTCCTATTTTTAATTATGTAATAACTCTTATTTTTATCCTTATTACTATTATTATTATCGTAATAACTATTATTTTCAGCCTTATCACTATTATTATTTTATAAATAACTCTTATTTTTTATCCTTATTACTATTATTATTATCATTATAACTATTATTTTCAGCCTTATTCCTATTTTAATTATGTAAGAACCCTTATTTTTATCCTTATTACTATTATTATTATCGTAATAACTATTATTTTCAGCCTTATCACTATTATTATTTTATAAATAACTCTTATTTTTATCCTTATTTCTATTATTATTATCGTAATAACTCTTATTTTTATCCTTATTCCTATTTTTATTATCGTAATAACTCTTATTTTTATCCTTACTAGTATTATTATTATCGTAATAACTATTATTTTCAGCCTTATCACTGTTATTATTATCGTTATAACTCTTATTTTTATCCTTATTACCATTATTATTATCGTAATAACTCCTATTTTTTTATCCTTATAACTATTGTTATTATAGTAATAACTCTTATTTTTGTTCTTATTCCTATTTTATCATCATATTAACTCTTACTTCTATCCTTATTACTATTATTATTATCGTAATAACTCTTATTTTTATCCTAATTTCTATTATTATTATCATTATAACTATTACTTTCAGCCATATTCCTATTTTTATTTTGTAATAACTCTTATTTTTATCCTAATTTCTATTATTATTATCGTAATAACTCTTATTTTTATCCTTATTTCTATTATTATTATCGTAATAACTCTTATCTTTATCCTTATTCCTATTTTTATTATCGTAATATCTCTTATTTTTATCATTATTAGTATTATTATTATCGTAATAACTATTATTTTCAGCCTTATCACTATTATTATTATCGTAGTAACTCTCATTTTTATCCTAATTTCTATTATTATTATCGTAATAACTCTTATTTTTACCCTTATAACTATTATTATTATCGTAATAACTCTTATTTTTGTCCTTATTCCTATTTTTATTATCGTAATAACTCTTATTTTTATCCTTATTTCTATTATTATTATCGTAATAACTCCTATTTTTGTCCTTATTCCTATTTTATCATCATATTAACTCTTACTTTTATCCTTATTGCAATTATTATTATCGTAATAACTATTATTTTCTGCCTTATCACTATTATTATTATCGTAGTAACTCTCATTTTTATCCTTATTTCTATTATTATTATCATTATAACTATTATTTTCAGCCTTATTCCTATTATTAATATCGTAATAACTCTTTTTTTTATCCTTATTTCTATTATTATTATCGTAGTAACTCTTATTTTTACCCTTAGAAGTATTATTATTGTCGTAATAACTCCTATTTTTGTCCTTATTCCTATTTTATCATCATATTAACTCTTACTTTTATCCTTATTACTATTATTATTATCGTAATAACTCTTATTTTTATCCTTATTACTATTATTATTATCGTAATAACTCTTATTTTTATCCTTATTTCTATTATTATTATCATTATAACTATTATTTTCAGCCTTATTCCTATTTTATCATCATACTAACTCTTACTTTTATCCTTTTTACTATTATTATTATCATTATAACTATCATTTTCAGCCTTATTCCTATTTTTATCATGTAATAACTCTTACTTTTATCCTTATTACTATTATTATTATCGTAATAACTCTTATTTTTATCCTTATTTCTATTATTATTATCGTAATAACTCCTATTTTTATCCTTATTCCTATTTTTATTATCGTAATAACTCTTATTTTTATCCTTATTTCTATTATTATTATCGTAATAACTCTTATTTTTATCCTTATTACCATTATTATTATCGTAATAACTCTTATTTTTATCCTTATTTCTATTATTATTATCGTAATAACTCTTATTTTTATCCTTATTCCTATTTTTATTATCGTAATAACTCTTTTTCTATCCTTATTAGCATCATTATTATCCTAATAACTATTATTTTCAGCCTTATCACTATTATTATTACCGTAGTAACTCTCATTTTTATCCTTATTTCTATTATTATTATCGTAATAACTATTATTTTCAGCCTTATCACTATTATTATTTTATAAATAACTCTTATTTTTATCCTTATTCCTATTTTGTCATCATACTAACTCTTACTTTTATCCTTATTACTATTATTATTATCGTAATAACTCTTATTTTTATCCTTATTAGTATTATTATTATCGTAATAACTATTATTTTCAGCCTTATCACTGTTATTATTACCGTGATAACTCTTATTTTTATCCTTATTACCATTATTATTATCGTAATAACTCTCATTTTTATCCTTATAACTATTATTATTATAGTAATAAATCTTATTTTTGTGCTTATTCCTATTTTATCATCATATTAACTCTTACTTCTATCCTTATTACTATTATTATTATCGAAATAACTCTTATTTTTATCCTGATTTCAATTATTATTATCGTAATAACTCTTATTTTTATCCTTATTCCTATTTTATCATCATATTAACTCTTACCTTTATCCTTATTACTATTATTATTATCGTAATTACTCTTATTTTTATCCTTATTTCTATTATTATTATCGTAATAACTCTTATTTTTATCCTTATTCCTATTTTTATTATCGTAATAACTCTTATTTTTATCCTTATTTCTTTTATTATTATCGTAATAACTCCTATTTTTATCCTTATTCCTATTTTTATTATCGTAATGACTCTTATTTTTATCCTTATTAGTATTACTATTATCGTAATAACTATTATTTTCAGCCTTATCACTACTATTAGAATCGTAATAACTCTTATTTTTATCCTTATTACTATTATTATTATCGTAATAACTCTTATTTTTATCCTTATATCTATTATTATTATCATTATAACTATTACTTTCAGCCATATTCCTATTTTTATTATGTAAGAACTCTCATTTTTGTCCTTATTCCTATTTTATCTTCGTATTAACTCTTACTTTCATCCTTATTACTACTATTATTATCGTAATAACTCTTATTTTTATCCTTATTACTAATATTAATATCGTAATAACTATTATTTTCAGCCTTATCACTATTATTATTATCGTAGTAACTCTCATTTTTATCCTTATTTCTATTATTATTATCGTAATAACTATTATTTTCAGCCTTATCACTATTATTATTTTATAAATAACTCTTATTTTTATCCTTATTTCTATTATTATTATCGCAATAACTCTTATTTTTATCCTTATTCCTATTTTTATTATCGTAATAACTCTTATTTTTATCCTTACTAGTATTATTATTATCGTAATAACTATTATTTTCAGCCTTATCACTGTTATTATTATCGTTATAACTCTTATTTTTATCCTTATTACCATTATTATTATCGTAATAACTCTTATTTTTATCCTTATAACTATTGTTATTATAGTAATAACTCTTATTTTTGTTCTTATTCCTATTTTATCATCATATTAACTCTTACTTCTATCCTTATTACTATTATTATTATCGTAATAACTCTTATTTTTATCCTAATTTCTATTATTATTATCATTATAACTATTACTTTCAGCCATATTCCTATTTTTATTATGTAATAACTCTTATTTTTATCCTAATTTTTATTATTATTATCGTAATAACTCTTATTTTTATCCTTATTTCTATTATTATTATCGTAATAACTCTTATTTTTATCCTTATTCCTATTTTTATTATCGTAATATCTCTTATTTTTATCATTATTAGTATTATTATTATCGTAATAACTATTATTTTCAGCCTTATCACTATTATTATTATCGTAGTAACTCTCATTTTTATCCTAATTTCTATTATTATTATCGTAATAACTCTTATTTTTACCCTTATAACTATTATTATTATCGTAATAACTCTTATTTTTATCCTTATTCCTATTTTTATTATCGTAATGACTCTTATTTTTATCCTTATTAGTATTATTATTATTGTAATAACTATTATTTTCAGCCTTATCACTACTATTATAATCGTAATAACTCTTATTTTTATCCTTATTACTATTATTATTATCATTATAACTATTATTTTCAGCCTTATTCCTATTTTAATTATGTAAGAACTCTTATTTTTATCCTAATTTCTATTATTATTATCGTAATAACTCTTATTTTTATCCTTATTTCTATTATTATTATCGTAATAACTCTTATTTTTATCCTTATTCCTATTTTTATTATCGTAATAACTCTTATTTTTATCCTTACTAGTATTATTATTATCGTAATAACTATTATTTTCAGCCTTATCACTGTTATTATTATCGTTATAACTCTTATTTTTATCCTTATTACCATTATTATTATCGTAATACCTCCTATTTTTATCCTTATAACTATTGTTATTATAGTAATAACTCTTATTCTTGTCCTTATTCCTATTTTATCACCATATTAACTCTTACTTCTATCCTTATTACTATTATTATTATCGTAATAACTCTTATTTTTATCCTAATTTCTATTATTATTATCATTATAACTATTTCTTTCAGCCATATTCCTATTTTTATTATGTAATACCTCTTATTTTTATCCTAATTTCTATTATTATTATCGTAGTAACTCTTATTTTTACCCTTAGAACTATTATTATTGTCGTAATAACTCCTATTTTTGTCCTTATTCCTATTTTATCATCATATTAACTCTTACTTTTCTCCTTATTACTATTATTATTATCGTAATAACTCTTATTTTAATCCTTATTTCTATTATTATTATCATTATAACTATTACTTTCAGCCATATTCCTATTTTAATTATGTAAGAACTCTTATTTTTATCCTTATTACTATTATTATTATCGTAATAACTATTATTTTCAGCCTTATCACTATTATTATTTTATAAATAACTCTTATTTTTATCCTTATTACTATTATTATTATCATTATAACTATTATTTTCAGCCTTATTCCTATTTTAATTATGTAAGAACCCTTATTTTTATCCTTATTACTCTTATTATTATCGTAATAACTATTATTTTCAGCCTTATCACTATTATTATTTTATAAATAACTCTTATTTTTATCCTTATTTCTATTATTATTATCGTAATAACTCTTATTTTTATCCTTATTCCTATTTTTATTATCGTAATAACTCTTATTTTTATCCTTACTAGTATTATTATTATCGTAATGACTATTATTTTCAGCCTTATCACTGTTATTATTATCGTTATAACTCTTATTTTTATCCTTATTACCATTATTATTATCGTAATAACTCTTATTTTTATCCTTATAACTATTGTTATTATAGTAATAACTCTTATTTTTGTTCTTATTCCTATTTTATCATCATATTAACTCTTACTTCTATCCTTATTACTATTATTATTATCGTAATAACTCTTATTTTTATCCTAATTTCTATTATTATTATCATTATAACTATTACTTTCAGCCATATTCCTATTTTTATTATGTAATAACTCTTATTTTTATCCTAATTTCTATTATTATTATCGTAATAACTCTTATTTTTATCCTTATTTCTATTATTATTATCGTAATAACTCTTATTTTTATCCTTATTCCTATTTTTATTATCTTAATATCTCTTATTTTTATCATTATTAGTATTATTATTATCGTAATAACTATTATTTTCAGCCTTATCACTATTATTATTATCGTAGTAACTATCATTTTTATCCTAATTTCTATTATTATTATCGTAATAACTCTTATTTTTACCCTTATAACTATTATTATTATCGTAATAACTCTTATTTTTGTCCTTATTCCTATTTTTATTATCGTAATAACTCTTATTTTTATCCTTATTTCTATTATTATTATCGTAATAACTCCTATTTTTGTCCTTATTCCTATTTTATCATCATATTAACTCTTACTTTTATCCTTATTGCAATTATTATTATCGTAATAACTATTATTTTCTGCCTTATCACTATTATTATTATCGTAGTAACTCTCATTTTTATCCTTATTTCTATTATTATTATCATTATAACTATTATTTTCAGCCTTATTCCTATTATTAATATCGTAATAACTCTTTTTTTTATCCTTATTTCTATTATTATTATCGTAGTAACTCTTATTTTTACCCTTAGAAGTATTATTATTGTCGTAATAACTCCTATTTTTGTCCTTATTCCTATTTTATCATCATATTAACTCTTACTTTTATCCTTATTACTATTATTATTATCGTAATAACTCTTATTTTTATCCTTATTACTATTATTATTATCGTAATAACTCTTATTTTTATCCTTATTTCTATTATTATTATCATTATAACTATTATTTTCAGCCTTATTCCTATTTTATCATCATACTAACTCTTACTTTTATCCTTTTTACTATTATTATTATCATTATAACTATCATTTTCAGCCTTATTCCTATTTTTATCATGTAATAACTCTTACTTTTATCCTTATTACTATTATTATTATCGTAATAACTCTTATTTTTATCCTTATTTCTATTATTATTATCGTAATAACTCCTATTTTTATCCTTATTCCTATTTTTATTATCGTAATAACTCTTATTTTTATCCTTATTTCTATTATTATTATCGTAATAACTCTTATTTTTATCCTTATTACCATTATTATTATCGTAATAACTCTTATTTTTATCCCTATTTCTATTATTATTATCGTAATAACTCTTATTTTTATCCTTATTCCTATTTTTATTATCGTAATAACTCTTTTTTTATCCTTATTAGCATTATTATTATCCTAATAACTATTATTTTCAGCCTTATCACTATTATTATTACCGTAGTAACTCTCATTTTTATCCTTATTTCTATTATTATTATCGTAATAACTATTATTTTCAGCCTTATAACTATTATTATTTTATAAATAACTCTTATTTTTATCCTTATTCCTATTTTGTCATCATACTAACTCTTACTTTTATCCTTATTACTATTATTATTATCGTAATAACTCTTATTTTTATCCTTATTAGTATTATTATTATCGTAATAACTATTATTTTCAGCCTTATCACTGTTATTATTACCGTGATAACTCTTATTTTTATCCTTATTACCATTATTATTATCGTAATAACTCTCATTTTTATCCTTATAACTATTATTATTATAGTAATAAATCTTATTTTTGTCCTTATTCCTATTTTATCATCATATTAACTCTTACTTCTATCCTTATTACTATTATTATTATCGTAATAACTCTTATTTTTATCCTAATTTCTATTATTATTATCATTATAACTATTACTTTCAGCCATATTCCTATTTTTATTTTGTAATAACTCTTATTTTTATCCTAATTTCTATTATTATTATCGTAATAACTCTTATTTTTATCCTTATTTCTATTATTATTATCGTAATAACTCTTATTTTTATCCTTATTCCTATTTTTATTATCGTAATATCTCTTATTTTTATCATTATTAGTATTATTATTATCGTAATAACTATTATTTTCAGCCTTATCACTATTATTATTATCGTAGTAACTCTCATTTTTATCCTAATTTCTATTATTATTATCGTAATAACTCTTATTTTTACCCTTATAACTATTATTATTATCGTAATAACTCTTATTTTTGTCCTTATTCCTATTTTTATTATCGTAATAACTCTTATTTTTATCCTTATTTCTATTATTATTATCGTAATAACTCCTATTTTTGTCCTTATTCCTATTTTATCATCATATTAACTCTTACTTTTATCCTTATTGCAATTATTATTATCGTAATAACTCTTATTTTTATCCTTATTCCTATTTTTATTATCATAATAACTATTATTTTCTGCCTTATCATTATTATTATTATCGTAGTAACTCTCATTTTTATCCTTATTTCTATTATTATTATCATTATAACTATTATTTTCAGCCTTATTCCTATTTTTATCATGTAATAACTCTTTTTTTTATCCTTATTTCTATTATTATTATCGTAGTAACTCTTATTTTTACCCTTAGAAGTATTATTATTGTCGTAATAACTCCTATTTTTGTCCTTATTCCTATTTTATCATCATATTAACTCTTACTTTTATCCTTATTACTATTATTATTATCGTAATAACTCTTATTTTTATCCTTATTACTATTATTATTATCGTAATAACTCTTATTTTTATCCTTATTACTATTATTATTATCATTATAACTATTATTTTCAGCCATATTCCTATTTTTATTATGTAATAACTCTTATTTTTATCCTTATTTCTATTATTATTATCGTAATAACTCTTACTTTTATCCTTATTACTATTATTATTATCGTAATAACTCTTATTTTTATCCTTATGACTATTATTATTATCGTAATAACTCTTATTTTTATCCTTATAACTATTATTATTATCGTAATAACTCTTATTTTTGTCCTTATTCCTATTTTATCATCGTATTAACTCTTACTTTTATCCTTGTTACTATTATTATTATCGTAATAACTCTTATTTTTATCCTTATTACTATTATTATTATCATTATAACTATTATTTTCAGCCTTATTCCTATTTTTATTATGTAAGAACTCTTATTTTTGTCCTTATTCCTATTATTATTATCATTATAACTATTATTTTCAGCCTTATTCCTATTTTTATCATGTAATAACTCTTATTTTTATCCTTTTTACTATTATTATTATCATTATAACTATTTTTTTCAGCCTTATTCCTATTTTTATTATGTAAGAACTCTTATTTTTGTCCTTACTCCTATTTTATCATCATACTAACTCTTACTTCTATCCTTATTACTATTATTATTATCGTAATAACTCTTATTTTTATCCTTATTTCTATTATTATTATCGTAATAACTCTTATTTTTATCCTTATTCCTATTTTTATTATCGTAATAACTCTTATTTTTATCCTTATTAGTATTACGATTATCGTAATAACTATTATTTTCAGCCTTATCACTATTATTATTATCGTAATAACTCTTATTTTTATCCTTATTACTATTATTATTATCATTATAACTATTATTTTCAGCCATACTCCTATTTTTATTATGTAATAACTCTTATTTTTATCGTAATTTCTATTATTATTATCGTAATAACTCTTATTTTTATCCTAATTTCTATTATTATTATCATTATAACTATTACTTTCAGCCGTATTCCTATTTTGATTATGTAATAACTCTCACTTTTATCCTAATTTCTATTATTATTATCGTAATAACTCTTATTTTTATCCTTATTTCTATTATTATTATCGTAATAACTCTTATTTTTATCCTTATTCCTATTTTTATTATCGGAATAACTCTTATTTTTATCCTTATTCCTATTTTATCATCATGTTAACTCTTACTTTTATCCTTATTACTATTATTATTATCGTAATAACTCTTATTTTTATCGTTATGACTATTATTATTATCGTAATAACTCTTATTTTTGTCCTTATTCCTATTTTATCATCGTATTAACTCTTACTTTTATCCTTGTTACTATTATTATTATCGTAATAACTCTTATTTTTATCCTTATTACTATTATTATTATCATTATAACTATTATTTTCAGCCTTATTTCTATTATTATTATCGTAATAACTGTTATTTTTATCCTTATTTCTATTATTATTATCGTAATAACTCTTATTTTTATCCTTATTAGTATTACTATTATCGTAATAACTATTATTTTCAGCCTTATCACTATTATTATTATCGTAATAACTCTTATTTTTATCCTTATTACTATTATTATTATCATTATAACTATTATTTTCAGCCATATTCCTATTTTTATTATGTAATAACTCTTATTTTTATCCTTATTTCTATTATTATTATCGTAATAACTCTTACTTTTATCCTTATTACTATTATTATTATCGTAATAACTCTTATTTTTGTCCTTATTCCTATTTTATCATCGTATTAACTCTTACTTTTATCCTTGTTACTATTATTATTATCGTAATAACTCTTATTTTTATCCTTATTACTATTATTATTATCATTATAACTATTATTTTCAGCCTTATTCCTATTTTTATTATGTAAGAACTCTTATTTTTGTCCTTATTCCTATTATTATTATCATTATAACTATTATTTTCAGCCTTATTCCTATTTTTATCATGTAATAACTCTTATTTTTATCCTTTTTACTATTATTATTATCATTATAACTATTTTTTTCAGCCTTATTCCTATTTTTATTATGTAAGAACTCTTATTTTTGTCCTTATTCCTATTTTATCATCATACTAACTCTTACTTCTATCCTTATTACTATTATTATTATCGTAATAACTCTTATTTTTATCCTTATTTCTATTATTATTATCGTAATAACTCTTATTTTTATCCTTATTCCTATTTTTATTATCGTAATAACTCTTATTTTTATCCTTATTAGTATTACGATTATCGTAATAACTATTATTTTCAGCCTTATCACTATTATTATTATCGTAATAACTCTTATTTTTATCCTTATTACTATTATTATTATCATTATAACTATTATTTTCAGCCATACTCCTATTTTTATTATGTAATAACTCTTATTTTTATCGTAATTTCTATTATTATTATCGGAATAACTCTTATTTTTACCCTTATTCCTATTTTATCATCATACTAACTCTTACTTTCATCCTTATTACTATTATTATTATCGTAAAAACTCTTATTTTTATCCTTATTTCTATTATTATTATCATTATAACTATTATTTTCAGCCTTATTCCTATTTTTTATCATGTAATAACTCTTATTTTTATCCTTTTTACTATTATTATTATCATTCTAACTATTTTTTTCAGCCTTATTCCTATTTTTGTTATGTAAGAACTCTTATTTTTGTCCTCATTCCTATTTTATCTTCGTATTAACTCTTACTTTTATCCTTATTACTACTATTATTATCGTAATAACTCTTATTTTTATCCTTATTACCATTATTGTTATCGTAGTAACTCTTATTTTTATCCTTATTACTATTATTATTATCGTAATAACTCTTATTTTTATCCTTATTTCTATTATTATTATCGTAATAACTCTTACTTTTATCCTTATTACTATTATTATTATCGTAATAACTCTTATTTTTTATCCTTATGACTATTATTATTATCGTAATAACTCTTATTTTTATCCTTATAACTATTATTATTATCGTAATAACTCTTATTTTTGTCCTTATTCCTATTTTATCATCGTATTAACTCTTACTTTTATCCTTGTTACTATTATTATTATCGTAATAACTCTTATTTTTATCCTTATTACTATTATTATTATCATTATAACTATTATTTTCAGCCTTATTCCTATTTTTATTATGTAAGAACTCTTATTTTTGTCCTTATTCCTATTATTATTATCATTATAACTATTATTTTCAGCCTTATTCCTATTTTTATCATGTAATAACTCTTATTTTTATCCTTTTTACTATTATTATTATCATTATAACTATTTTTTTCAGCCTTATTCCTATTTTTATTATGTAAGAACTCTTATTTTTGTCCTTATTCCTATTTTATCATCATACTAACTTCTATCCTTATTACTACTATTATTATCGTAATAACTCTTATTTTTATCCTTATTTCTATTATTATTATCGTAATAACTCTTATTTTTATCCTTATTCCTATTTTTATTATCGGAATAACTCTTATTTTTATCCTTATTAGTATTATTATTATCGTAATCACTATTATTTTCAGCCTTATCACTGTTATTATTATCGTTATAACTCTTATTTTTATCCTTATTACCATTATTATTATCGTAATAACTCTTATTTTTATCCTTATAACTATTATTATTATAGTAATAACTCTTATTTTTGTCCTTATTCCTATTTTATCATCATGTTAACTCTTACTTTTATCCTTATTACTATTATTATTATCGTAATAACTCTTATTTTTGTCCTTATTCCTATTTTATCATCGTATTAACTCTTACTTTTATCCTTGTTACTATTATTATTATCGTAATAACTCTTATTTTTATCCTTATTACTATTATTATTATCATTATAACTATTATTTTCAGCCTTATTCCTATTTTTATTATGTAAGAACTCTTATTTTTGTCCTTATTCCTATTATTATTATCATTATAACTATTATTTTCAGCCTTATTCCTATTTTTATCATGTAATAACTCTTATTTTTATCCTTTTTACTATTATTATTATCATTATAACTATTTTTTTCAGCCTTATTCCTATTTTTATTATGTAAGAACTCTTATTTTTGTCCTTATTCCTATTTTATCATCATACTAACTCTTACTTCTATCCTTATTACTATTATTATTATCGTAATAACTCTTATTTTTATCCTTATTTCTATTATTATTATCGTAATAACTCTTATTTTTATCCTTATTCCTATTTTTATTATCGTAATAACTCTTATTTTTATCCTTATTAGTATTACGATTATCGTAATAACTATTATTTTCAGCCTTATCACTATTATTATTATCGTAATAACTCTTATTTTTATCCTTATTACTATTATTATTATCATTATAACTATTATTTTCAGCCATACTCCTATTTTTATTATGTAATAACTCTTATTTTTATCGTAATTTCTATTATTATTATCGGAATAACTCTTATTTTTACCCTTATTCCTATTTTATCATCATACTAACTCTTACTTTCATCCTTATTACTATTATTATTATCGTAAAAACTCTTATTTTTATCCTTATTTCTATTATTATTATCATTATAACTATTATTTTCAGCCTTATTCCTATTTTTATCATGTAATAACTCTTATTTTTATCCTTTTTACTATTATTATTATCATTCTAACTATTTTTTTCAGCCTTATTCCTATTTTTGTTATGTAAGAACTCTTATTTTTGTCCTCATTCCTATTTTATCTTCGTATTAACTCTTACTTTTATCCTTATTACTACTATTATTATCGTAATAACTCTTATTTTTATCCTTATTACCATTATTGTTATCGTAGTAACTCTTATTTTTATCCTTATTACTATTATTATTATCGTAATAACTCTTATTTTTATCCTTATTTCTATTATTATTATCGTAATAACTCTTACTTTTATCCTTATTACTATTATTATTATCGTAATAACTCTTATTTTTATCCTTATGACTATTATTATTATCGTAATAACTCTTATTTTTATCCTTATAACTATTATTATTATCGTAATAACTCTTATTTTTGTCCTTATTCCTATTTTATCATCGTATTAACTCTTACTTTTATCCTTGTTACTATTATTATTATCGTAATAACTCTTATTTTTATCCTTATTACTATTATTATTATCATTATAACTATTATTTTCAGCCTTATTCCTATTTTTATTATGTAAGAACTCTTATTTTTGTCCTTATTCCTATTATTATTATCATTATAACTATTATTTTCAGCCTTATTCCTATTTTTATCATGTAATAACTCTTATTTTTATCCTTTTTACTATTATTATTATCATTATAACTATTTTTTTCAGCCTTATTCCTATTTTTATTATGTAAGAACTCTTATTTTTGTCCTTATTCCTATTTTATCATCATACTAACTTCTATCCTTATTACTATTATTATTATCGTAATAACTCTTATTTTTATCCTTATTTCTATTATTATTATCGTAATAACTCTTATTTTTATCCTTATTCCTATTTTTATTATCGGAATAACTCTTATTTTTATCCTTATTAGTATTATTATTATCGTAATCACTATTATTTTCAGCCTTATCACTGTTATTATTATCGTTATAACTCTTATTTTTATCCTTATTACCATTATTATTATCGTAATAACTCTTATTTTTATCCTTATAACTATTATTATTATAGTAATAACTCTTATTTTTGTCCTTATTCCTATTTTATCATCATGTTAACTCTTACTTTTATCCTTATTACTATTATTATTATCGTAATAACTCTTATTTTTGTCCTTATTCCTATTTTATCATCGTATTAACTCTTACTTTTATCCTTGTTACTATTATTATTATCGTAATAACTCTTATTTTTATCCTTATTACTATTATTATTATCATTATAACTATTATTTTCAGCCTTATTCCTATTTTTATTATGTAAGAACTCTTATTTTTGTCCTTATTCCTATTTTATCATCATACTAACTCTTACTTCTATCCTTATTACTATTATTATTATCGTAATAACTCTTATTTTTATCCTTATTTCTATTATTATTATCGTAATAACTCTTATTTTTATCCTTATTCCTATTTTTATTATCGTAATAACTCTTATTTTTATCCTTATTAGTATTACGATTATCGTAATAACTATTATTTTCAGCCGTATCACTATTATTATTATCGTAATAACTCTTATTTTTATCCTTATTACTATTATTATTATCATTATAACTATTATTTTCAGCCATACTCCTACTTTTATTATGTAATAACTCTTATTTTTATCCTAATTTCTATTATTATTATCGGAATAACTCTTATTTTTACCCTTATAACTATTATTATTATCGTAATAACTCTTATTTTTGTCCTTATTCCTATATTATCATCATACTAACTCTTACTTTCATCCTTATTACTATTATTATTATCGTAAAAACTCTTATTTTTATCCTTATTTCTATTATTATTATCATTATAACTATTATTTTCAGCCTTATTCCTATTTTTATCATGTAATAACTCTTATTTTTATCCTTTTTACTATTATTATTATCATTCTAACTATTTTTTTCAGCCTTATTCCTATTTTTGTTATGTAAGAACTCTTATTTTTGTCCTCATTCCTATTTTATCTTCGTATTAACTCTTACTTTTATCCTTATTACTACTGTTATTATCGTAATAACTCTTATTTTTATCCTTATTCCTATTTTTATTATCGGAATAACTCTTATTTTTATCCTTATTAGTATTATTATTATCGTAATCACTATTATTTTCAGCCTTATCACTGTTATTATTATCGTTATAACTCTTATTTTTATCCTTATTACCATTATTATTATCGTAATAACTCTTATTTTTATCCTTATAACTATTATTATTATAGTAATAACTCTTATTTTTGTCCTTATTCCTATTTTATCATCATATTAACTCTTACTTTTATCCTTATTACTATTATTATTATCGTAATAACTCTTATTTTTATCCTTATGACTATTATTATTATCGTAATAACTCTTATTTTTATCCTTATTACTATTATTATTATCGTAATAACTCTTATTTTTATCCTAATTTCTATTATTATTATCATTATAACTATTATTTTCAGCCATACTCCTATTTTTATTATGTAATAACTCTTATTTTTATCCTAATTTCTATTATTATTATCGTAATCACTATTATTTTCAGCCTTATCACTGTTATTATTATCGTTATAACTCTTATTTTTATCCTTATGACTATTATTATTATCGTAATAACTCTTATTTTTATCCTTATTACTATTATTATTATCGTAATGACTCTTATTTTTATCCTTATTTCTATTATTATTATCGTAATAACTCTTACTTTTATCCTTATTACTATTATTATTATCGTAATAACTCTTATTTTTATCCTTATGACTATTATTATTATCGTAATAACTCTTATTTTTATCCTTATTACTATTATTATTATCGTAATAACTCTTATTTTTATCCTAATTTCTATTATTATTATCATTATAACTATTACTTTCAGCCGTATTCCTATTTTGATTATGTAATAACTCTCACTTTTATCCTAATTTCTATTATTATTATCGTAATAACTCTTATTTTTATCCTTATTTCTATTATTATTATCGTAATAACTCTTATTTTTATCCTTATTCCTATTTTTATTATCGGAATAACTCTTATTTTTATCCTTATTCCTATTTTATCATCATGTTAACTCTTACTTTTATCCTTATTACTATTATTATTATCGTAATAACTCTTATTTTTATCGTTATGACTATTATTATTATCGTAATAACTCTTATTTTTGTCCTTATTCCTATTTTATCATCGTATTAACTCTTACTTTTATCCTTGTTACTATTATTATTATCGTAATAACTCTTATTTTTATCCTTATTACTATTATTATTATCATTATAACTATTATTTTCAGCCTTATTTCTATTATTATTATCGTAATAACTGTTATTTTTATCCTTATTTCTATTATTATTATCGTAATAACTCTTATTTTTATCCTTATTAGTATTACTATTATCGTAATAACTATTATTTTCAGCCTTATCACTATTATTATTATCGTAATAACTCTTATTTTTATCCTTATTACTATTATTATTATCATTATAACTATTATTTTCAGCCATATTCCTATTTTTATTATGTAATAACTCTTATTTTTATCCTTATTTCTATTATTATTATCGTAATAACTCTTACTTTTATCCTTATTACTATTATTATTATCGTAATAACTCTTATTTTTATCCTTATGACTATTATTATTATCGTAATAACTCTTATTTTTATCCTTATAACTATTATTATTATCGTAATAACTCTTATTTTTGTCCTTATTCCTATTTTATCATCGTATTAACTCTTACTTTTATCCTTGTTACTATTATTATTATCGTAGTAACTCTTATTTTTATCCTTATTACTATTATTATTATCATTATAACTATTATTTTCAGCCTTATTCCTATTTTTTATTATGTAAGAACTCTTATTTTTGTCCTTATTCCTATTATTATTATCATTATAACTATTATTTTCAGCCTTATTCCTATTTTTATCATGTAATAACTCTTATTTTTATCCTTTTTACTATTATTATTATCATTATAACTATTTTTTTCAGCCTTATTCCTATTTTTATTATGTAAGAACTCTTATTTTTGTCCTTATTCCTATTTTATCATCATACTAACTCTTACTTCTATCCTTATTACTATTATTATTATCGTAATAACTCTTATTTTTATCCTTATTTCTATTATTATTATCGTAATAACTCTTATTTTTATCCTTATTCCTATTTTTATTATCGTAATAACTCTTATTTTTATCCTTATTAGTATTACGATTATCGTAATAACTATTATTTTCAGCCTTATCACTATTATTATTATCGTAATAACTCTTATTTTTATCCTTATTACTATTATTATTATCATTATAACTATTATTTTCAGCCATACTCCTATTTTTATTATGTAATAACTCTTATTTTTATCGTAATTTCTATTATTATTATCGTAATAACTCTTATTTTTATCCTAATTTCTATTATTATTATCATTATAACTATTACTTTCAGCCGTATTCCTATTTTGATTATGTAATAACTCTCACTTTTATCCTAATTTCTATTATTATTATCGTAATAACTCTTATTTTTATCCTTATTTCTATTATTATTATCGTAATAACTCTTATTTTTATCCTTATTCCTATTTTTATTATCGGAATAACTCTTATTTTTATCCTTATTCCTATTTTATCATCATGTTAACTCTTACTTTTATCCTTATTACTATTATTATTATCGTAATAACTCTTATTTTTATCGTTATGACTATTATTATTATCGTAATAACTCTTATTTTTGTCCTTATTCCTATTTTATCATCGTATTAACTCTTACTTTTATCCTTGTTACTATTATTATTATCGTAATAACTCTTATTTTTATCCTTATTACTATTATTATTATCATTATAACTATTATTTTCAGCCTTATTTCTATTATTATTATCGTAATAACTGTTATTTTTATCCTTATTTCTATTATTATTATCGTAATAACTCTTATTTTTATCCTTATTAGTATTACTATTATCGTAATAACTATTATTTTCAGCCTTATCACTATTATTATTATCGTAATAACTCTTATTTTTATCCTTATTACTATTATTATTATCATTATAACTATTATTTTCTGCCATATTCCTATTTTTATTATGTAATAACTCTTATTTTTATCCTTATTTCTATTATTATTATCGTAATAACTCTTACTTTTATCCTTATTACTATTATTATTATCGTAATAACTCTTATTTTTATCCTTATGACTATTATTATTATCGTAATAACTCTTATTTTTATCCTTATAACTATTATTATTATCGTAATAACTCTTATTTTTGTCCTTATTCCTATTTTATCATCGTATTAACTCTTACTTTTATCCTTGTTACTATTATTATTATCGTAATAACTCTTATTTTTATCCTTATTACTATTATTATTATCATTATAACTATTATTTTCAGCCTTATTCCTATTTTTATTATGTAAGAACTCTTATTTTTGTCCTTATTCCTATTATTATTATCATTATAACTATTATTTTCAGCCTTATTCCTATTTTTATCATGTAATAACTCTTATTTTTATCCTTTTTACTATTATTATTATCATTATAACTATTTTGTTCAGCCTTATTCCTATTTTTATTATGTAAGAACTCTTATTTTTGTCCTTATTCCTATTTTATCATCATACTAACTCTTACTTCTATCCTTATTACTATTATTATTATCGTAATAACTCTTATTTTTATCCTTATTTCTATTATTATTATCGTAATAACTCTTATTTTTATCCTTATTCCTATTTTTATTATCGTAATAACTCTTATTTTTATCCTTATTAGTATTACGATTATCGTAATAACTATTATTTTCAGCCTTATCACTATTATTATTATCGTAATAACTCTTATTTTTATCCTTATTACTATTATTATTATCATTATAACTATTATTTTCAGCCATACTCCTATTTTTATTATGTAATAACTCTTATTTTTATCGTAATTTCTATTATTATTATCGGAATAACTCTTATTTTTACCCTTATTCCTATTTTATCATCATACTAACTCTTACTTTCATCCTTATTACTATTATTATTATCGTAAAAACTCTTATTTTTATCCTTATTTCTATTATTATTTTCATTATAACTATTATTTTCAGCCTTATTCCTATTTTTATCATGTAATAACTCTTATTTTTATCCTTTTTACTATTATTATTATCATTATAACTATTTTTTTCAGCCTTATTCCTATTCTTGTTATGTAAGAACTCTTATTTTTGTCCTCATTCCTATTTTATCTTCGTATTAACTCTTACTTTTATCCTTATTACTACTATTATTATCGTAATAACTCTTATTTTTATCCTTATTACCATTATTGTTATCGTAGTAACTCTTATTTTTATCCTTATTACTATTATTATTATCGTAATAACTCTTATTTTTATCCTTATTTCTATTATTATTATCGTAATAACTCTTACTTTTATCCTTATTACTATTATTATTATCGTAATAACTCTTATTTTTATCCTTATGACTATTATTATTATCGTAATAACTCTTATTTTTATCCTTATAACTATTATTATTATCGTAATAACTCTTATTTTTGTCCTTATTCCTATTTTATCATCGTATTAACTCTTACTTTTATCCTTGTTACTATTATTATTATCGTAATAACTCTTATTTTTATCCTTATTACTATTATTATTATCATTATAACTATTATTTTCAGCCTTATTCCTATTTTTATTATGTAAGAACTCTTATTTTTGTCCTTATTCCTATTATTATTATCATTATAACTATTATTTTCAGCCTTATTCCTATTTTTATCATGTAATAACTCTTATTTTTATCCTTTTTACTATTATTATTATCATTATAACTATTTTTTTCAGCCTTATTCCTATTTTTATTATGTAAGAACTCTTATTTTTGTCCTTATTCCTATTTTATCATCATACTAACTTCTATCCTTATTACTATTATTATTATCGTAATAACTCTTATTTTTATCCTTATTTCTATTATTATTATCGTAATAACTCTTATTTTTATCCTTATTCCTATTTTTATTATCGTAATAACTCTTATTTTTATCCTTATTAGTATTACGATTATCGTAATAACTATTATTTTCAGCCTTATCACTATTATTATTATCGTAATAACTCTTATTTTTATCCTTATTACTATTATTATTATCATTATAACTATTATTTTCAGCCATACTCCTATTTTTATTATGTAATAACTCTTATTTTTATCCTAATTTCTATTATTATTATCGGAATAACTCTTATTTTTACCCTTATTCCTATTTTATCATCATACTAACTCTTACTTTCATCCTTATTACTATTATTATTATCGTAAAAACTCTTATTTTTATCCCTATTTCTATTATTATTTTCATTATAACTATTATTTTCAGCCTTATTCCTATTTTTATCATGTAATAACTCTTATTTTTATCCTTTTTACTATTATTATTATCATTATAACTATTTTTTTCAGCCTTATTCCTATTTTTGTTATGTAAGAACTCTTATTTTTGTCCTCATTCCTATTTTATCTTCGTATTAACTCTTACTTTTATCCTTATTACTACTATTATTATCGTAATAACTCTCATTTTTATCCTTATTACCATTATTGTTATCGTAGTAACTCTTATTTTTATCCTTATTACTATTATTATTATCGTAATAACTCTTATTTTTATCCTTATTTCTATTATTATTATCGTAATAACTCTTACTTTTATCCTTATTACTATTATTATTATCGTAATAACTCTTATTTTTATCCTTATGACTATTATTATTATCGTAATAACTCTTATTTTTATCCTTATAACTATTATTATTATCGTAATAACTCTTATTTTTGTCCTTATTCCTATTTTATCATCGCATTAACTCTTACTTTTATCCTTGTTACTATTATTATTATCGTAATAACTCTTATTTTTATCCTTATTACTATTATTATAATCATTATATCTATTATTTTCAGCCTTATTCCTATTTTTATTATGTAAGAACTCTTATTTTTGTCCTTATTCCTATTATTATTATCATTATAACTATTATTTTCAGCCTTATTCCTATTTTTATCATGTAATAACTCTTATTTTTATCCTTTTTACTATTATTATTATCATTATAACTATTTTTTTCAGCCATATTCCTATTTTTATTATGTAATAACTCTCACTTTTATCCTAATTTCTATTATTATTATCGTAATAACTCTTATTTTTATCCTTATTTCTATTATTATTATCGTAATAACTCTTATTTTTATCCTTATTCCTATTTTTATTATCGGAATAACTCTTATTTTTATCCTTATTCCTATTTTTATTATCGGAATAACTCTTATTTTTATCCTTATTAGTATTATTATTATCGTAATCACTATTATTTTCAGCCTTATCACTGTTATTATTATCGTTATAACTCTTATTTTTATCCTTATTACCATTATTATTATCGTAATAACTCTTATTTTTATCCTTATAACTATTATTATTATAGTAATAACTCTTACTTTTATCCTTATTACTATTATTATTATCGTAATAACTCTCACTTTTATCCTAATTTCTATTATTATTATCGTAATAACTCTTATTTTTATCCTTATTCCTGTTTTTATTATCGGAATAACTCTTATTTTTATCCTTATTCCTATTTTTATTATCGGAATAACTCTTATTTTTATCCTTATTAGTATTATTATTATCGTAATCACTATTATTTTCAGCCTTATCACTGTTATTATTATCGTTATAACTCTTATTTTTATCCTTATTACCATTATTATTATCGTAATAACTCTTATTTTTATCCTTATAACTATTATTATTATAGTAATAACTCTTATTTTTGTCCTTATTCCTATTTTATCATCATGTTAACTCTTACTTTTATCCTTATTACTATTATTATTATCGTAATAACTCTTATTTTTATCCTTATGACTATTATTATTATCGTAATAACTCTTATTTTTGTCCTTATTCTTATTTTATCATCGTATTAACTCTTACTTTTATCCATGTTACTATTATTATTATCGTAATAACTCTTATTTTTATCCTTATTACTATTATTATTATCATTATAACTATTATTTTCAGCCTTATTCCTATTTTTATTATGTAAGAACTCTTATTTTTGTCCTTATTCCTATTTTATCATCATACTAACTCTTACTTCTATCCTTATTACTATTATTATTATCGTAATAACTCTTATTTTTATCCTTATTTCTATTATTATTATCGTAATAACTCTTATTTTTGTCCTTATTCCTATTTTATCATCATACTAACTCTTACTTTCATCCTTATTACTATTATTATTATCGTAAAAACTCTTATTTTTATCCTTATTTCTATTATTATTATCATTATAACTATTATTTTCAGCCTTATTCCTATTTTTATCATGTAATAACTCTTATTTTTATCCTTTTTACTATTATTATTATCATTATAACTATTTTTTTCAGCCTTATTCCTATTTTTATTATGTAAGAACTCTTATTTTTGTCCTCATTCCTATTTTATCTTCGTATTAACTCTTACTTTTATCCTTATTACTACTATTATTATCGTAATAACTCTTATTTTTATCCTTATTACCATTATTGTTATCGTAGTAACTCTTATTTTTATCCTTATTACTATTATTATTATCGTAATAACTCTTATTTTTATCCTTATTTCTATTATTATTATCGTAATAACTCTTACTTTTATCCTTATTACTATTATTATTATCGTAATAACTCTTATTTTTATCCTTATGACTATTATTATTATCGTAATAACTCTTATTTTTATCCTTATAACTATTATTATTATCGTAATAACTCTTATTTTTGTCCTTATTCCTATTTTATCATCGTATTAACTCTTACTTTTATCCTTGTTACTATTATTATTATCGTAATAACTCTTATTTTTATCCTAATTTCTATTATTATTATCATTATAACTATTACTTTCAGCCATATTCCTATTTTTATTATGTAATAACTCTCACTTTTATCCTAACTTCTATTATTATTATCGTAATAACTCTTATTTTTATCCTTATTTCTATTATTATTATCGTAATAACTCTTATTTTTATCCTTATTCCTATTTTTATTATCGGAATAACTCTTATTTTTATCCTTATTCCTATTTTTATTATCGGAATAACTCTTATTTTTATCCTTATTAGTATTATTATTATCGTAATCACTATTATTTTCAGCCTTATCACTGTTATTATTATCGTAATAACTCTTATTTTTATCCTTATGACTATTATTATTATCGTAATAACTCTTCTTTTTATCCTTATTTCTATTATTATTATCGTAATAACTCTTATTTTTATCCTTATTCCTACTTTTATTATCGGAATAACTCTTATTTTTATCCTTATTAGTATTATTATTATCGTAATCACTATTATTTTCAGCCTTATCACTGTTATTATTATCGTTATAACTCTTATTTTTATCCTTATTACCATTATTATTATCGTAATAACTCTTATTTTTATCCTTATAACTATTATTATTATAGTAATAACTCTTATTTTTGTCCTTATTCCTATTTTATCATCATATTAACTCTTACTTCTATCCTTATTACTATTATTATTATCGTAATAACTCTTATTTTTATCCTTCTTTCTATTATTATTATCGTAATAACTCTTATTTTTATCCTTATTCCTATTTTTATTATCGTAATAACTCTTATTTTTATCCTTATTCCTCTTTTTATTATCGTAATAACTCTTATTTTTATCCTTATTAGCATTATTATTATCGTAGTAACTCTTATTTTTATCCTTATTTCTATTATTATTATCATTATAACTATTATTTTCAGCCATATTCCTATTTTTATTATGTAATAACTCTTATTTTTATCCTAATTTCTATTATTATTATCGTAATAACTCTTATTTTTACCCTTATAACTATTATTATTATCGTAATAACTCTTATTTTTGTCCTTATTCCTATTTTATCATCATACTAACTCTTACTTCTATCCTTATTACTATTATTATTATCGTAATAACTCTTATTTTTATCCTTATTTCTATTATTATTATCGTAATAACTCTTATTTTTATCCTTATTCCTATTTTTATTATCGCAATAACTCTTATTTTTATCCTTATTAGTATTACGATTATCGTAATAACTATTATTTTCAGCCTTATCACTATTATTATTATCGTAATAACTCTTATTTTTATCCTTATTACTATTATTATTATCATTATAACTATTATTTTCAGCCATATTCCTATTTTTATTATGTAATAACTCTCACTTTTATCCTAATTTCTATTATTATTATCGTAATAACTCTTATTTTTATCCTTATTTCTATTATTATTATCGTAATAACTCTTATTTTTATCCTTATTCCTATTTTTATTATCGGAATAACTCTTATTTTTATCCTTATTAGTATTATTATTATCGTAATCACTATTATTTTCAGCCTTATCACTGTTATTATTATCGTTATAACTCTTATTTTTATCCTTATTACCATTATTATTATCGTAATAACTCTTATTTTTATCCTTATAACTATTATTATTATAGTAATAACTCTTATTTTTGTCCTTATTCCTATTTTATCATCATGTTAACTCTTATTTTTATCCTTTTTACTATTATTATTATCATTATAACTATTTTTTTCAGCCTTATTCCTATTTTAATTATGTAAGGACTCTTATTTTTATCCTTATTACTATTATTATTATCGTAATAACTCTTATTTTTATCCTAATTTCTATTATTATTATCATTATAACTATTCCTTTCAGCCATATTCCTATTTTTATTATGTAATAACTCTCATTTTTATCCTAATTTCTATTATTATTATCGTAATAACTCTTATTTTTATCCTTATTTCTATTATTATTATCGTAATAACTCTTATTTTTATCCTTATTCCTATTTTTATTATCGGAATAACTCTTATTTTTATCCTTATTAGTATTATTATTATCGTAATCACTATTATTTTCAGCCTTATCACTGTTATTATTATCGTTATAACTCTTACTTTTATCCTTATTACCATTATTATTATCGTAATAACTCTTATTTTTATCCTTATAACTATTATTATTATAGTAATAACTCTTATTTTTGTCCTTATTCCTATTTTATCATCATGTTAACTCTTACTTTTATCCTTATTACTATTATTATTATCGTAATAACTCTTATTTTTATCCTTATGACTATTATTATTATCGTAATAACTCTTATTTTTGTCCTTATTCCTATTTTATCATCGTATTAACTCTTACTTTTATCCTTGTTACTATTATTATTATCGTAATAACTCTTATTTTTATCCTTATTACTATTATTATTATCATTATAACTATTATTTTCAGCCTTATTCCTATTTTTATTATGTAAGAACTCTTATTTTTGTCCTTATTCCTATTTTATCTTCGTATTAACTCTTACTTTTATCCTTATTTCTATTATTATTATCGTAATAACTCTTATTTTTATCCTTATGACTATTATTATTATCGTAATAACTCTTATTTTTATCCTTATAACTATTATTATTATAGTAATAACTCTTATTTTTGTCCTTATTCCTATTTTATCATCATGTTAACTCTTACTTTTATCCTTATTACTATTATTATTATCGTAATAACTCCCTTTTTTATCCTTATTACTATTATTATTATCGTAATAACTCTTATTTTTATCCTAATTTCTATCATTATTATCATTATAACAATTACTTTCAGCCATATTCGTATTTTTATTATGTAATAACTCTCACTTTTATCCTAATTTCTATTATTATTATCGTAATAACTCTTATTTTTATCCTTATTTCTATTATTATTATCGTAATAACTCTTATTTTTATCCTTATTACTATTATTATAATCATTATATCTATTATTTTCAGCCTTATTCCTATTTTTATTATGTAAGAACTCTTATTTTTGTCCTTATTCCTATTATTATTATCATTATAACTATTATTTTCAGCCTTATTCCTATTTTTTATCATGTAATAACTCTTATTTTTATCCTTTTTACTATTATTATTATCATTATAACTATTTTTTTCAGCCATATTCCTATTTTTATTATGTAATAACTCTCACTTTTATCCTAATTTCTATTATTATTATCGTAATAACTCTTATTTTTATCCTTATAACTATTATTATTATAGTAATAACTCTTATTTTTGTCCTTATTCCTATTTTATCATCATGTTAACTCTTACTTTTATCCTTATTACTATTATTATTATCGTAATAACTCTTATTTTTTATCCTTATTAATATTATTATTATCGTAATAACTCTTATTTTTATCCTAATTTCTATTATTATTATCATTATAACTATTACTTTCAGCCATATTCGTATTTTTATTATGTAATAACTCTCACTTTTATCCTAATTTCTATTATTATTATCGTAATAACTCTTATTTTTATCCTTATTTCTATTATTATTATCGTAATGACTCTTATTTTTATCCTTATTCCTATTTTTATTATCGGAATAACTCTTATTTTTATCCTTATTAGTATTATTATTATCGTAATCACTATTATTTTCAGCCTTATCACTGTTATTATTATCGTTATAACTCTTATTTTTATCCTTATTACCATTATTATTATCGTAATAACTCTTATTTTTATCCTTATAAACTATTATTATTATAGTAATAACTCTTATTTTTGTCCTTATTCCTATTTTATCATCATGTTAACTCTTATTTTTATCCTTTTTACTATTATTATTATCATTATAACTATTTTTTTCAGCCTTATTGCTATTTTAATTATGTAAGGACTCTTATTTTTATCCTTATTACTATTATTATTATCGTAATAACTCTTATTTTTATCCTAATTTCTATTATTATTATCATTATAACTATTCCTTTCAGCCATATTCCTATTTTTATTATGTAATAACTCTCATTTTTATCCTAATTTCTATTATTATTATCGTAATAACTCTTATTTTTATCCTTATTTCTATTATTATTAACGTAATAACTCTTATTTTTATCCTTATTCCTACTTTTATATCGGAATAACTCTTATTTTTATCCTTATTAGTATTATTATTATCGTAATCACTATTATTTTCAGCCTTATCACTGTTATTATTATCGTTATAACTCTTATTTTATCCTTATTACCATTATTATTATCGTAATAAACTCTTATTTTTATCCTTATAACTATTATTATTATAGTAATAACTCTTATTTTTGTCCTTATTCCTATTTTATCATCATATTAACTCTTACTTCTATCCTTATTACTATTATTATTATCGTAATAACTCTTATTTTTATCCTTTTTACTATTATTATTATCATTATAACTATTTTTTTCAGCCTTATTCCTATTTTTTATTATGTAAGCACTCTTATTTTTGTCCTCATTCCTATTTATCTTCGTATTAACTCTTACTTTTATCCTTATTACTACTATTATTATCGTAATAACTCTTATTTTTATCCTTATTACCATTATTGTTATCGTAGTAACTCTTATTTTTATCCTTATTACTATTATTATTATCGTAATAACTCTTATTTTTATCCTTATTTCTATTATTATTATCGTAATAACTCTTACTTTTATCCTTATTACTATTATTATTATCGTAATAACTCTTATTTTTATCCTTATGACTATTATTATTATCGTAATAACTCTTATTTTTATCCTTATAACTATTATTATTATCGTAATAACTCTTATTTTTGTCCTTATTCCTATTTTATCATCGTATTAACTCTTACTTTTATCCTTGTTACTATTATTATTATCGTAATAACTCTTATTTTTATCCTAATTTCTATTATTATTATCATTATAACTATTACTTTCAGCCATATTCCTATTTTTATTATGTAATAACTCTCACTTTTATCCTAATTTCTATTATTATTATCGTAATAACTCTTATTTTTATCCTTATTTCTATTATTATTATCGTAATAACTCTTATTTTTATCCTTATTCCTATTTTTATTATCGGAATAACTCTTATTTTTATCCTTATTCCTATTTTTATTATCGGAATAACTCTTATTTTTATCCTTATTAGTATTATTATTATCGTAATCACTATTATTTTCAGCCTTATCACTGTTATTATTATCGTAATAACTCTTATTTTTATCCTTATGACTATTATTATTATCGTAATAACTCTTCTTTTTATCCTTATTTCTATTATTATTATCGTAATAACTCTTATTTTTATCCTTATTCCTACTTTTATTATCGGAATAACTCTTATTTTTATCCTTATTAGTATTATTATTATCGTAATCACTATTATTTTCAGCCTTATCACTGTTATTATTATCGTTATAACTCTTATTTTTATCCTTATTACCATTATTATTATCGTAATAACTCTTATTTTTATCCTTATAACTATTATTATTATAGTAATAACTCTTATTTTTGTCCTTATTCCTATTTTATCATCATATTAACTCTTACTTCTATCCTTATTACTATTATTATTATCGTAATAACTCTTATTTTTATCCTTATTTCTATTATTATTATCGTAATAACTCTTATTTTTATCCTTATTCCTATTTTTATTATCGTAATAACTCTTATTTTTATCCTTATTCCTCTTTTTATTATCGTAATAACTCTTATTTTTATCCTTATTAGCATTATTATTATCGTAGTAACTCTTATTTTTATCCTTATTTCTATTATTATTATCATTATAACTATTATTTTCAGCCATATTCCTATTTTTATTATGTAATAACTCTCACTTTTATCCTAATTTCTATTATTATTATCGTAATAACTCTTATTTTTATCCTTATTTCTATTATTATTATCGTAATAACTCTTATTTTTATCCTTATTCCTATTTTTATTATCGGAATAACTCTTATTTTTATCCTTATTAGTATTATTATTATCGTAATCACTATTATTTTCAGCCTTATCACTGTTATTATTATCGTTATAACTCTTATTTTTATCCTTATTACCATTATTATTATCGTAATAACTCTTATTTTTATCCTTATAACTATTATTATTATAGTAATAACTCTTATTTTTGTCCTTTTTCCTATTTTATCATCATGTTAACTCTTATTTTTATCCTTTTTACTATTATTATTATCATTATAACTATTTTTTTCAGCCTTATTCCTATTTTAATTATGTAAGGACTCTTATTTTTATCCTTATTACTATTATTATTATCGTAATAACTCTTATTTTTATCCTAATTTCTATTATTATTATCATTATAACTATTCCTTTCAGCCATATTCCTATTTTTATTATGTAATAACTCTCATTTTTATCCTAATTTCTATTATTATTATCGTAATAACTCTTATTTTTATCCTTATTTCTATTATTATTATCGTAATAACTCTTATTTTTATCCTTATTCCTATTTTTATTATCGGAATAACTCTTATTTTTATCCTTATTAGTATTATTATTATCGTAATCACTATTATTTTCAGCCTTATCACTGTTATTATTATCGTTATAACTCTTACTTTTATCCTTATTACCATTATTATTATCGTAATAACTCTTATTTTTATCCTTATAACTATTATTATTATAGTAATAACTCTTATTTTTGTCCTTATTCCTATTTTATCATCATGTTAACTCTTACTTTTATCCTTATTACTATTATTATTATCGTAATAACTCTTATTTTTATCCTTATGACTATTATTATTATCGTAATAACTCTTATTTTTGTCCTTATTCCTATTTTATCATCGTATTAACTCTTACTTTTATCCTTGTTACTATTATTATTATCGTAATAACTCTTATTTTTATCCTTATTACTATTATTATTATCATTATAACTATTATTTTCAGCCTTATTCCTATTTTTATTATGTAAGAACTCTTATTTTTGTCCTTTATTCCTATTTTATCTTCGTATTAACTCTTACTTTTATCCTTATTTCTATTATTATTATCGTAATAACTCTTATTTTTATCCTTATGACTATTATTATTATCGTAATAACTCTTATTTTTATCCTTATAACTATTATTATTATAGTAATAACTCTTATTTTTGTCCTTATTCCTATTTTATCATCATGTTAACTCTTACTTTTATCCTTATTACTATTATTATTATCGTAATAACTCCCTTTTTTATCCTTATTACTATTATTATTATCGTAATAACTCTTATTTTTATCCTAATTTCTATTATTATTATCATTATAACAATTACTTTCAGCCATATTCGTATTTTTATTATGTAATAACTCTCACTTTTATCCTAATTTCTATTATTATTATCGTAATAACTCTTATTTTTATCCTTATTTCTATTATTATTATCGTAATAAACTCTTATTTTTATCCTTATTACTATTATTATAATCATTATATCTATTATTTTCAGCCTTATTCCTATTTTTATTATGTAAGAACTCTTATTTTTGTCCTTATTCCTATTATTATTATCATTATAACTATTATTTTCAGCCTTATTCCTATTTTTATCATGTAATAACTCTTATTTTTATCCTTTTTACTATTATTATTATCATTATAACTATTTTTTCAGCCATATTCCTATTTTTATTATGTAATAACTCTCACTTTTATCCTAATTTCTATTATTATTATCGTAATAACTCTTATTTTTATCCTTATAACTATTATTATTATAGTAATAACTCTTATTTTTGTCCTTATTCCTATTTTATCATCATGTTAACTCTTACTTTTATCCTTATTACTATTATTATTATCGTAATAACTCTTATTTTTATCCTTATTAATATTATTATTATCGTAATAACTCTTATTTTTATCCTAATTTCTATTATTATTATCATTATAACTATTACTTTCAGCCATATTCGTATTTTTATTATGTAATAACTCTCACTTTTATCCTAATTTCTATTATTATTATCGTAATAACTCTTATTTTTATCCTTATTTCTATTATTATTAATCGTAATGACTCTTATTTTATCCTTATTCCTATTTTTATTATCGGAATAACTCTTATTTTTATCCTTATTAGTATTATTATTATCGTAATCACTATTATTTTCAGCCTTATCACTGTTATTATTATCGTTATAACTCTTATTTTTATCCTTATTACCATTATTATTATCGTAATAACTCTTATTTTTATCCTTATAACTATTATTATTATAGTAATAACTCTTATTTTTGTCCTTATTCCTATTTTATCATCATGTTAACTCTTATTTTTATCCTTTTTACTATTATTATTATCATTATAACTATTTTTTTCAGCCTTATTGCTATTTTAATTATGTAAGGACTCTTATTTTTATCCTTATTACTATTATTATTATCGTAATAACTCTTATTTTTATCCTAATTTCTATTATTATTATCATTATAACTATTCCTTTCAGCCATATTCCTATTTTTATTATGTAATAACTCTCATTTTTATCCTAATTTCTATTATTATTATCGTAATAACTCTTATTTTTATCCTTATTTCTATTATTATTAACGTAATAACTCTTATTTTTATCCTTATTCCTATTTTTATTATCGGAATAACTCTTATTTTTATCCTTATTAGTATTATTATTATCGTAATCACTATTATTTTCAGCCTTATCACTGTTATTATTATCGTTATAACTCTTACTTTTATCCTTATTACCATTATTATTATCGTAATAACTCTTATTTTTATCCTTATTTCTATTATTATTATCATTATAACTATTACTTTCAGCCATATTCCTATTTTTATTATGTAATAACTCTTATTTTTATCCTAATTTCTATTATCATTATCGTAATAACTCTTATTTTTTTACCCTTATAACTATTATTATTATCATTATAACTATTACTTTCAGCCATATTCCTATTTTTATTATGTAATAACTCTTATTTTTATCCTAATTTCTATTATTATTATCGTAATAACTCTTATTTTTACCCTTATAACTATTATTATTATCGTAATAACTCTTATTTTTGTCCTTATTCCTATTTTATCATCATACTAACTCTTACTTCTATCCTTATTACTATTATTATTATCGTAATAACTCTTATTTTTATCCTTATTTCTATTATTATTATCGTAATAACTCTTATTTTTATCCTTATTCCTATTTTTATTATCGCAATAACTCTTATTCTTATCCTTATTAGTATTACGATTATCGTAATAACTATTATTTTCAGCCTTATCACTATTATTATTATCGTAATAACTCTTATTTTTATCCTTATTACTATTATTATTATCATTATAACTATTATTTTCAGCCATATTCCTATTTTTATTATGTAATAACTCTTATTTTTATCCTAATTTCTATTATTATTATCGGAATAACTCTTATTTTTACCCTTATAACTATTATTATTATCGTAATAACTCTTATTTTTGTCCTTATTCCTATTTTATCATCATACTAACTCTTACTTTCATCCTTATTACTATTATTATTATCGTAATAACTCTTATTTTTATCCTTATTACTATTATTATTATCGTAATAACTCTTATTTTTATCCTAATTTCTATTATTATTATCATTATAACTATTACTTTCAGCCATATTCGTATTTTTATTATGTAATAACTCTCACTTTTATCCTAATTTCTATTATTATTATCGTAATAACTCTTATTTTTATCCTTATTTCTATTATTATTATCGTAATAACTCTTATTTTTATCCTTATTCCTATTTTTATTATCGGAATAACTCTTATTTTTATCCTTATTAGTATTATTATTATCGTAATCACTATTATTTTCAGCCTTCTCACTGTTATTATTATCGTTATAACTCTTATTTTTATCCTTATTACCATTATTATTATCGTAATAACTCTTATTTTTATCCTTATAACTATTATTATTATAGTAATAACTCTTATTTTTGTCCTTATTCCTATTTTATCATCATGTTAACTCTTATTTTTATCCTTTTTACTATTATTATTATCATTATAACTATTTTTTTCAGCCTTATTCCTATTTTAATTATGTAAGGACTCTTATTTTTATCCTTATTACTATTATTATTATCGTAATAACTCTTATTTTTATCCTAATTTCTATTATTATTATCATTATAACTATTCCTTTCAGCCATATTCCTATTTTTATTATGTAATAACTCTCATTTTTATCCTAATTTCTATTATTATTATCGTAATAACTCTTATTTTTATCCTTATTTCTATTATTATTATCGTAATAACTCTTATTTTTTATCCTTATTCCTATTTTTATTATCGGAATAACTCTTATTTTTATCCTTATTACTATTATTATTATCGTAATAACTCTTATTTTTATCCTTATGACTATTATTATTATCGTAATAACTCTTATTTTTGTCCTTATTCCTATTTTATCATCGTATTAACTCTTACTTTTATCCTTGTTACTATTATTATTATCGTAATAACTCTTATTTTTATCCTTATTACTATTATTATTATCATTATAACTATTATTTTCAGCCTTATTCCTATTTTTATTATGTAAGAACTCTTATTTTTGTCCTTATTCCTATTTTATCTTCGTATTAACTCTTACTTTTATCCTTATTTCTATTATTATTATCGTAATAACTCTTATTTTTATCCTTATGACTATTATTATTATCGTAATAACTCTTATTTTTATCCTTATAACTATTATTATTATAGTAATAACTCTTATTTTTGTCCTTATTCCTATTTTATCATCATGTTAACTCTTACTTTTATCCTTATTACTATTATTATTATCGTAATAACTCTTATTTTTATCCTTATTACTATTATTATTATCGTAATAACTCTTATTTTTATCCTTATTTCTATTATTATTATCGTAATAACTCTTATTTTTATCCTTATTCCTATTTTTATTATCGGAATAACTCTTATTTTTATCCTTATTAGTATTATTATTATCGTAATCACTATTATTTTCAGCCTTATCACTGTTATTATTATCGTTATAACTCTTATTTTTATCCTTATTACCATTATTATTATCGTAATAACTCTTATTTTTATCCTTATAACTATTATTATTATAGTAATAAACTCTTATTTTTGTCCTTATTCCTATTTTATCATCATGTTAACTCTTATTTTTATCCTTTTTACTATTATTATTATCATTATAACTATTTTTTTTCAGCCTTATTCCTATTTTAATTATGTAAGGACTCTTATTTTTTATCCTTATTACTATTATTATTATCGTAATAACTCTTATTTTTATCCTAATTTCTATTATTATTATCATTATAACTATTCCTTTCAGCCATATTCCTATTTTTATTATGTAATAACTCTCATTTTTATCCTAATTTCTATTATTATTATCGTAATAACTCTTATTTTTATCCTTATTTCTATTATTATTATCGTAATAACTCTTATTTTTATCCTTATTCCTATTTTTATTATCGGAATAACTCTTATTTTTATCCTTATTAGTATTATTATTATCGTAATCACTATTATTTTCAGCCTTATCACTGTTATTATTATCGTTATAACTCTTACTTTTATCCTTATTACCATTATTATTATCGTAATAACTCTTATTTTTATCCTTATTACTATTATTATTATCGTAATAACTCTTATTTTTATCCTAATTTCTATTATTATTATCATTATAACTATTACTTTCAGCCATATTCGTATTTTTATTATGTAATAACTCTCACTTTTATCCTAATTTCTATTATTATTATCGTAATAACTCTTATTTTTATCCTTATTTCTATTATTATTATCGTAATGACTCTTATTTTTATCCTTATTCCTATTTTTATTATCGGAATAACTCTTATTTTTATCCTTATTAGTATTATTATTATCGTAATCACTATTATTTTCAGCCTTATCACTGTTATTATTATCGTTATAACTCTTATTTTTATCCTTATTACCATTATTATTATCGTAATAACTCTTATTTTTATCCTTATAACTATTATTATTATAGTAATAACTCTTATTTTTGTCCTTATTCCTATTTTATCATCGTGTTAACTCTTATTTTTATCCTTTTTACTATTATTATTATCATTATAACTATTTTTTTCAGCCTTATTCCTATTTTAATTATGTAAGGACTCTTATTTTTATCCTTATTACTATTATTATTATCGTAATAACTCTTATTTTTATCCTAATTTCTATTATTATTATCATTATAACTATTCCTTTCAGCCATATTCCTATTTTTGTTATGTAATAACTCTCATTTTTATCCTAATTTCTATTATTATTATCGTAATAACTCTTATTTTTATCCTTATTTCTATTATTATTATCGTAATAACTCTTATTTTTATCCTTATTCCTATTTTTATTATCGGAATAACTCTTATTTTTATCCTTATTAGTATTATTATTATCGTAATCACTATTATTTTCAGCCTTATCACTGTTATTATTATCGTTATAACTCTTACTTTTATCCTTATTACCATTATTATTATCGTAATAACTCTTATTTTTATCCTTATAACTATTATTATTATAGTAATAACTCTTATTTTTATCCTTATAACTATTATTATTATAGTAATAACTCTTATTTTTGTCCTTATTCCTATTTTATCATCATATTAACTCTTACTTCTATCCTTATTACTATTATTATTATCGTAATAACTCTTATTTTTATCCTTATTTCTATTATTATTATCGTAATAACTCTTCTTTTTATCCTTATTTCTATTATTATTATCGTAATAACTCTTATTTTTATCCTTATACCTACTTTTATTATCGGAATAACTCTTATTTTTATCCTTATTAGTATTATTATTATCCGTAATCACTATTATTTTCAGCCTTATCACTGTTATTATTATCGTTATAACTCTTATTTTTATCCTTATTACCATTATTATTATCGTAATAACTCTTATTTTTATCCTTATAACTATTATTATTATAGTAATAACTCTTATTTTTGTCCTTATTCCTATTTTATCATCATATTAACTCTTACTTCTATCCTTATTACTATTATTATTATCGTAATAACTGTTATTTTTATCCTTATTTCTATTATTATTATCGTAATAACTCTTATTTTTATCCTTATTCCTATTTTTATTATCGTAATAACTCTTATTTTTATCCTTATTCCTCTTTTTATTATCGTAATAACTCTTATTTTTATCCTTATTAGCATTATTATTATCGTAATAACTCTTATTTTTATCCTTATTTCTATTATTATTATCATTATAACTATTACTTTCAGCCATATTCCTATTTTTATTATGTAATAACTCTTATTTTTATCCTAATTTCTATTATCATTATCGTAATAACTCTTATTTTTTTACCCTTATAACTATTATTATTATCATTATAACTATTACTTTCAGCCATATTCCTATTTTTATTATGTAATAACTCTTATTTTTATCCTAATTTCTATTATTATTATCGTAATAACTCTTATTTTTACCCTTATAACTATTATTATTATCGTAATAACTCTTATTTTTGTCCTTATTCCTATTTTATCATCATACTAACTCTTACTTCTATCCTTATTACTATTATTATTATCGTAATAACTCTTATTTTTATCCTTATTTCTATTATTATTATCGTAATAACTCTTATTTTTATCCTTATTCCTATTTTTATTATCGCAATAACTCTTATTTTTATCCTTATTAGTATTACGATTATCGTAATAACTATTATTTTCAGCCTTATCACTATTATTATTATCGTAATAACTCTTATTTTTATCCTTATTACTATTATTATTATCATTATAACTATTATTTTCAGCCATATTCCTATTTTTATTATGTAATAACTCTTATTTTTATCCTAATTTCTATTATTATTATCGGAATAACTCTTATTTTTACCCTTATTCCTATTTTTATTATCGGAATAACTCTTATTTTTATCCTTATTACTATTATTATTATCGTAATAACTCTTATTTTTATCCTTATGACTATTATTATTATCGTAATAACTCTTATTTTTGTCCTTATTCCTATTTTATCATCGTATTAACTCTTACTTTTATCCTTGTTACTATTATTATTATCGTAATAACTCTTATTTTTATCCTTATTACTATTATTATTATCATTATAACTATTATTTTCAGCCTTATTCCTATTTTTATTATGTAAGGACTCTTATTTTTGTCCTTATTCCTATTTTATCTTCGTATTAACTCTTACTTTTATCCTTATTTCTATTATTATTATCGTAATAACTCTTATTTTTATCCTTATGACTATTATTATTATCGTAATAACTCTTATTTTTATCCTTATAACTATTATTATTATAGTAATAACTCTTATTTTTGTCCTTATTCCTATTTTATCATCATGTTAACTCTTACTTTTATCCTTATTACTATTATTATTATCGTAATAACTCTTATTTTTATCCTTATTACTATTATTATTATCGTAATAACTCTTATTTTTATCCTTATTTCTATTATTATTATCGTAATAACTCTTATTTTTATCCTTATTCCTATTTTTATTATCGGAATAACTCTTATTTTTATCCTTATTAGTATTATTATTATCGTAATCACTATTATTTTCAGCCTTATCACTGTTATTATTATCGTTATAACTCTTATTTTTATCCTTATTACCATTATTATTATCGTAATAACTCTTATTTTTATCCTTATAACTATTATTATTATAGTAATAACTCTTATTTTTGTCCTTATTCCTATTTTATCATCATGTTAACTCTTATTTTTATCCTTTTTACTATTATTATTATCATTATAACTATTTTTTTCAGCCTTATTCCTATTTTAATTATGTAAGGACTCTTATTTTTATCCTTATTACTATTATTATTATCGTAATAACTCTTATTTTTATCCTAATTTCTATTATTATTATCATTATAACTATTCCTTTCAGCCATATTCCTATTTTTATTATGTAATAACTCTCATTTTTATCCTAATTTCTATTATTATTATCGTAATAACTCTTATTTTTATCCTTATTTCTATTATTATTATCGTAATAACTCTTATTTTTATCCTTATTCCTATTTTTATTATCGGAATAACTCTTATTTTTATCCTTATTAGTATTATTATTATCGTAATCACTATTATTTTCAGCCTTATCACTGTTATTATTATCGTTATAACTCTTACTTTTATCCTTATTACCATTATTATTATCGTAATAACTCTTATTTTTATCCTTATTACTATTATTATTATCGTAATAACTCTCATTTTTATCCTAATTTCTATTATTATTATCATTATAACTATTACTTTCAGCCATATTCGTATTTTTATTATGTAATAACTCTCTCTTTTATCCTAATTTCTATTATTATTATCGTAATAACTCTTATTTTTATCCTTATTTCTATTATTATTATCGTAATGACTCTTATTTTTATCCTTATTCCTATTTTTATTATCGGAATAACTCTTATTTTTATCCTTATTAGTATTATTATTATCGTAATCACTATTATTTTCAGCCTTATCACTGTTATTATTATCGTTATAACTCTTATTTTTATCCTTATTACCATTATTATTATCGTAATAACTCTTATTTTTATCCTTATAACTATTATTATTATAGTAATAACTCTTATTTTTGTCCTTATTCCTATTTTATCATCATGTTAACTCTTATTTTTATCCTTTTTACTATTATTATTATCATTATAACTATTTTTTTCAGCCTTATTCCTATTTTAATTATGTAAGGACTCTTATTTTTATCCTTATTACTATTATTATTATCGTAATAACTCTTATTTTTATCCTAATTTCTATTATTATTATCATTATAACTATTCCTTTCAGCCATATTCCTATTTTTGTTATGTAATAACTCTCATTTTTGTCCTAATTTCTATTATTATTATCGTAATAACTCTTATTTTTATCCTTATTTCTATTATTATTATCGTAATAACTCTTATTTTTATCCTTATTCCTATTTTTATTATCGGAATAACTCTTATTTTTATCCTTATTAGTATTATTATTATCGTAATCACTATTATTTTCAGCCTTATCACTGTTATTATTATCGTTATAACTCTTACTTTTATCCTTATTACCATTATTATTATCGTAATAACTCTTATTTTTATCCTCATAACTATTATTATTATAGTAATAACTCTTATTTTTATCCTTATAACTATTATTATTATAGTAATAACTCTTATTTTTGTCCTTATTCCTATTTTATCATCATATTAACTCTTACTTCTATCCTTATTACTATTATTATTATCGTAATAACTCTTATTTTTATCCTTATTTCTATTATTATTATCGTAATAACTCTTCTTTTTATCCTTATTTCTATTATTATTATCGTAATAACTCTTATTTTTATCCTTATACCTACTTTTATTATCGGAATAACTCTTATTTTTATCCTTATTAGTATTATTATTATCGTAATCACTATTATTTTCAGCCTTATCACTGTTATTATTATCGTTATAACTCTTATTTTTATCCTTATTACCATTATTATTATCGTAATAACTCTTATTTTTATCCTTATAACTATTATTATTATAGTAATAACTCTTATTTTTGTCCTTATTCCTATTTTATCATCATATTAACTCTTACTTCTATCCTTATTACTATTATTATTATCGTAATAACTGTTATTTTTATCCTTATTTCTATTATTATTATCGTAATAACTCTTATTTTTATCCTTATTCCTATTTTTATTATCGTAATAACTCTTATTTTTATCCTTATTCCTCTTTTTATTATCGTAATAACTCTTATTTTTATCCTTATTAGCATTATTATTATCGTAATAACTCTTATTTTTATCCTTATTTCTATTATTATTATCATTATAACTATTACTTTCAGCCATATTCCTATTTTTATTATGTAATAACTCTTATTTTTATCCTAATTTCTATTATCATTATCGTAATAACTCTTATTTTTTTACCCTTATAACTATTATTATTATCATTATAACTATTACTTTCAGCCATATTCCTATTTTTATTATGTAATAACTCTTATTTTTATCCTAATTTCTATTATTATTATCGTAATAACTCTTATTTTTACCCTTATAACTATTATTATTATCGTAATAACTCTTATTTTTGTCCTTATTCCTATTTTATCATCATACTAACTCTTACTTCTATCCTTATTACTATTATTATTATCGTAATAACTCTTATTTTTATCCTTATTTCTATTATTATTATCGTAATAACTCTTATTTTTATCCTTATTCCTATTTTTATTATCGCAATAACTCTTATTTTTATCCTTATTAGTATTACGATTATCGTAATAACTATTATTTTCAGCCTTATCACTATTATTATTATCGTAATAACTCTTATTTTTATCCTTATTACTATTATTATTATCATTATAACTATTATTTTCAGCCATATTCCTATTTTTATTATGTAATAACTCTTATTTTTATCCTAATTTCTATTATTATTATCGGAATAACTCTTATTTTTACCCTTATAACTATTATTATTATCGTAATAACTCTTATTTTTGTCCTTATTCCTATTTTATCATCATACTAACTCTTACTTTCATCCTTATTACTATTATTATTATCGTAATAACTCTTATTTTTATCCTTATTACTATTATTATTATCGTAATAACTCTTATTTTTATCCTAATTTCTATTATTATTATCATTATAACTATTACTTTCAGCCATATTCGTATTTTTATTATGTAATAACTCTCACTTTTATCCTAATTTCTATTATTATTATCGTAATAACTCTTATTTTTATCCTTATTTCTATTATTATTATCGTAATAACTCTTATTTTTATCCTTATTCCTATTTTTATTATCGGAATAACTCTTATTTTTATCCTTATTAGTATTATTATTATCGTAATCACTATTATTTTCAGCCTTCTCACTGTTATTATTATCGTTATAACTCTTATTTTTATCCTTATTACCATTATTATTATCGTAATAACTCTTATTTTTATCCTTATAACTATTATTATTATCATTATAACTATTTTTTTCAGCCTTATTCCTATTTTAATTATGTAAGGACTCTTATTTTTATCCTTATTACTATTATTATTATCGTAATAACTCTTATTTTTATCCTAATTTCTATTATTATTATCATTATAACTATTCCTTTCAGCCATATTCCTATTTTTATTATGTAATAACTCTCATTTTTATCCTAATTTCTATTATTATTATCGTAATAACTCTTATTTTTATCCTTATTTCTATTATTATTATCGTAATAACTCTTATTTTTATCCTTATTCCTATTTTTATTATCGGAATAACTCTTATTTTTATCCTTATTACTATTATTATTATCGTAATAACTCTTATTTTTATCCTTATGACTATTATTATTATCGTAATAACTCTTATTTTTGTCCTTATTCCTATTTTATCATCGTATTAACTCTTACTTTTATCCTTGTTACTATTATTATTATCGTAATAACTCTTATTTTTATCCTTATTACTATTATTATTATCATTATAACTATTATTTTCAGCCTTATTCCTATTTTTATTATGTAAGAACTCTTATTTTTGTCCTTATTCCTATTTTATCTTCGTATTAACTCTTACTTTTATCCTTATTTCTATTATTATTATCGTAATAACTCTTATTTTTATCCTTATGACTATTATTATTATCGTAATAACTCTTATTTTTATCCTTATAACTATTATTATTATAGTAATAACTCTTATTTTTGTCCTTATTCCTATTTTATCATCATGTTAACTCTTACTTTTATCCTTATTACTATTATTATTATCGTAATAACTCTTATTTTTATCCTTATTACTATTATTATTATCGTAATAACTCTTCTTTTTATCCTTATTTCTATTATTATTATCGTAATAACTCTTATTTTTATCCTTATACCTACTTTTATTATCGGAATAACTCTTATTTTTATCCTTATTAGTATTATTATTATCGTAATCACTATTATTTTCAGCCTTATCACTGTTATTATTATCGTTATAACTCTTATTTTTATCCTTATGACTATTATTATTATCGTAATAACTCTTATTTTTATCCTTATAACTATTATTATTATAGTAATAACTCTTATTTTTGTCCTTATTCCTATTTTATCATCATGTTAACTCTTACTTTTATCCTTATTACTATTATTATTATCGTAATAACTCTTATTTTTATCCTTATTACTATTATTATTATCGTAATAACTCTTCTTTTTATCCTTATTTCTATTATTATTATCGTAATAACTCTTATTTTTATCCTTATACCTACTTTTATTATCGGAATAACTCTTATTTTTATCCTTATTAGTATTATTATTATCGTAATCACTATTATTTTCAGCCTTATCACTGTTATTATTATCGTTATAACTCTTATTTTTATCCTTATTACCATTATTATTATCGTAATAACTCTTATTTTTATCCTTATAACTATTATTATTATAGTAATAACTCTTATTTTTGTCCTTATTCCTATTTTATCATCATATTAACTCTTACTTCTATCCTTATTACTATTATTATTATCGTAATAACTGTTATTTTTATCCTTATTTCTATTATTATTATCGTAATAACTCTTATTTTTATCCTTATTCCTATTTTTATTATCGTAATAACTCTTATTTTTATCCTTATTCCTCTTTTTATTATCGTAATAACTCTTATTTTTATCCTTATTAGCATTATTATTATCGTAGTAACTCTTATTTTTATCCTTATTTCTATTATTATTATCATTATAACTATTACTTTCAGCCATATTCCTATTTTTATTATGTAATAACTCTTATTTTTATCCTAATTTCTATTATCATTATCGTAATAACTCTTATTTTTTTACCCTTATAACTATTATTATTATCATTATAACTATTACTTTCAGCCATATTCCTATTTTTATTATGTAATAACTCTTATTTTTATCCTAATTTCTATTATTATTATCGTAATAACTCTTATTTTTACCCTTATAACTATTATTATTATCGTAATAACTCTTATTTTTGTCCTTATTCCTATTTTATCATCATACTAACTCTTACTTCTATCCTTATTACTATTATTATTATCGTAATAACTCTTATTTTTATCCTTATTTCTATTATTATTATCGTAATAACTCTTATTTTTATCCTTATTCCTATTTTTATTATCGCAATAACTCTTATTTTTATCCTTATTAGTATTACGATTATCGTAATAACTATTATTTTCAGCCTTATCACTATTATTATTATCGTAATAACTCATATTTTTATCCTTATTACTATTATTATTATCATTATAACTATTATTTTCAGCCATATTCCTATTTTTATTATGTAATAACTCTTATTTTTATCCTAATTTCTATTATTATTATCGTAATAACTCTTATTTTTATCCTTATTCCTCTTTTTATTATCGTAATAACTCTTATTTTTATCCTTATTAGCATTATTATTATCGTAGTAACTCTTATTTTTATCCTTATTTCTATTATTATTATCATTATAACTATTACTTTCAGCCATATTCCTATTTTTATTATGTAATAACTCTTATTTTTATCCTAATTTCTATTATCATTATCGTAATAACTCTTATTTTTTTACCCTTATAACTATTATTATTATCATTATAACTATTACTTTCAGCCATATTCCTATTTTTATTATGTAATAACTCTTATTTTTATCCTAATTTCTATTATTATTATCGTAATAACTCTTATTTTTACCCTTATAACTATTATTATTATCGTAATAACTCTTATTTTTGTCCTTATTCCTATTTTATCATCATACTAACTCTTACTTCTATCCTTATTACTATTATTATTATCGTAATAACTCTTATTTTTATCCTTATTTCTATTATTATTATCGTAATAACTCTTATTTTTATCCTTATTCCTATTTTTATTATCGCAATAACTCTTATTTTTATCCTTATTAGTATTACGATTATCGTAATAACTATTATTTTCAGCCTTATCACTATTATTATTATCGTAATAACTCTTATTTTTATCCTTATTACTATTATTATTATCATTATAACTATTATTTTCAGCCATATTCCTATTTTTATTATGTAATAACTCTTATTTTTATCCTAATTTCTATTATTATTATCGGAATAACTCTTATTTTTACCCTTATAACTATTATTATTATAGTAATAACTCTTATTTTTGTCCTTATTCCTATTTTATCATCATACTAACTCTTACTTTCATCCTTATTACTATTATTATTATCGTAATAACTCTTATTTTTATCCTTATTACTATTATTATTATCGTAATAACTCTTATTTTTATCCTAATTTCTATTATTATTATCATTATAACTATTACTTTCAGCCATATTCGTATTTTTATTATGTAATAACTCTCACTTTTATCCTAATTTCTATTATTATTATCGTAATAACTCTTATTTTTATCCTTATTTCTATTATTATTATCGTAATAACTCTTATTTTTATCCTTATTCCTATTTTTATTATCGGAATAACTCTTATTTTTATCCTTATTAGTATTATTATTATCGTAATCACTATTATTTTCAGCCTTATCACTGTTATTATTATCGTTATAACTCTTATTTTTATCCTTATTACCATTATTATTATCGTAATAACTCTTATTTTTATCCTTATAACTATTATTATTATAGTAATAACTCTTATTTTTGTCCTTATTCCTATTTTATCATCATGTTAACTCTTATTTTTATCCTTTTTACTATTATTATTATCATTATAACTATTTTTTTCAGCCTTATTCCTATTTTAATTATGTAAGGACTCTTATTTTTATCCTTATTACTATTATTATTATCGTAATAACTCTTATTTTTATCCTAATTTCTATTATTATTATCATTATAACTATTCCTTTCAGCCATATTCCTATTTTTATTATGTAATAACTCTCATTTTTATCCTAATTTCTATTATTATTATCGTAATAACTCTTATTTTTATCCTTATTTCTATTATTATTATCGTAATAACTCTTATTTTTATCCTTATTCCTATTTTTATTATCGGAATAACTCTTATTTTTATCCTTATTAGTATTATTATTATCGTAATCACTATTATTTTCAGCCTTATCACTGTTATTATTATCGTTATAACTCTTACTTTTATCCTTATTACCATTATTATTATCGTAATAACTCTTATTTTTATCCTTATAACTATTATTATTATAGTAATAACTCTTATTTTTGTCCTTATTCCTATTTTATCATCATGTTAACTCTTACTTTTATCCTTATTACTATTATTATTATAGTAATAACTCTTATTTTTATCCTTATGACTATTATTATTATCGTAATAACTCTTATTTTTGTCCTTATTCCTATTTTATCATCGTATTAACTCTTACTTTTATCCTTGTTACTATTATTATTATCGTAATAACTCTTATTTTTATCCTTATTACTATTATTATTATCATTATAACTATTATTTTCAGCCTTATTCCTATTTTTATTATGTAAGAACTCTTATTTTTGTCCTTATTCCTATTTTATCTTCGTATTAACTCTTACTTTTATCCTTATTTCTATTATTATTATCGTAATAACTCTTATTTTTATCCTTATGACTATTATTATTATCGTAATAACTCTTATTTTTATCCTTATAACTATTATTATTATAGTAATAACTCTTATTTTTGTCCTTATTCCTATTTTATCATCATGTTAACTCTTATTTTTATCCTTATTCCTCTTTTTATTATCGTAATAACTCTTATTTTTATCCTTATTAGCATTATTATTATCGTAGTAACTCTTATTTTTATCATTATTTCTATTATTATTATCATTATAACTATTACTTTCAGCCATATTCCTATTTTTATTATGTAATAACTCTTATTTTTATCCTAATTTCTATTATCATTATCGTAATAACTCTTATTTTTTTACCCTTATAACTATTATTATTATCATTATAACTATTACTTTCAGCCATATTCCTATTTTTATTATGTAATAACTCTTATTTTTATCCTAATTTCTATTATTATTATCGTAATAACTCTTATTTTTACCCTTATAACTATTATTATTATCGTAATAACTCTTATTTTTGTCCTTATTCCTATTTTATCATCATACTAACTCTTACTTCTATCCTTATTACTATTATTATTATCGTAATAACTCTTATTTTTATCCTTATTTCTATTATTATTATCATTATAACTATTATTTTCAGCCATATTCCTATTTTTATTATGTAATAACTCTTATTTTTATCCTAATTTCTATTATTATTATCGGAATAACTCTTATTTTTACCCTTATAACTATTATTATTATAGTAATAACTCTTATTTTTGTCCTTATTCCTATTTTATCATCATACTAACTCTTACTTTCATCCTTATTACTATTATTATTATCGTAATAACTCTTATTTTTATCCTTATTACTATTATTATTATCGTAATAACTCTTATTTTTATCCTAATTTCTATTATTATTATCATTATAACTATTACTTTCAGCCATATTCGTATTTTTATTATGTAATAACTCTCACTTTTATCCTAATTTCTATTATTATTATCGTAATAACTCTTATTTTTATCCTTATTTCTATTATTATTATCGTAATAACTCTTATTTTTATCCTTATTCCTATTTTTATTATCGGAATAACTCTTATTTTTATCCTTATTAGTATTATTATTATCGTAATCACTATTATTTTCAGCCTTATCACTGTTATTATTATCGTTATAACTCTTATTTTTATCCTTATTACCATTATTATTATCGTAATAACTCTTATTTTTATCCTTATAACTATTATTATTATAGTAATAACTCTTATTTTTGTCCTTATTCCTATTTTATCATCATGTTAACTCTTATTTTTATCCTTTTTACTATTATTATTATCATTATAACTATTTTTTTCAGCCTTATTCCTATTTTAATTATGTAAGGACTCTTATTTTTATCCTTATTACTATTATTATTATCGTAATAACTCTTATTTTTATCCTAATTTCTATTATTATTATCATTATAACTATTCCTTTCAGCCATATTCCTATTTTTATTATGTAATAACTCTCATTTTTATCCTAATTTCTATTATTATTATCGTAATAACTCTTATTTTTATCCTTATTTCTATTATTATTATCGTAATAACTCTTATTTTTATCCTTATTCCTATTTTTATTATCGGAATAACTCTTATTTTTATCCTTATTAGTATTATTATTATCGTAATCACTATTATTTTCAGCCTTATCACTGTTATTATTATCGTTATAACTCTTACTTTTATCCTTATTACCATTATTATTATCGTAATAACTCTTATTTTTATCCTTATAACTATTATTATTATAGTAATAACTCTTATTTTTGTCCTTATTCCTATTTTATCATCATGTTAACTCTTACTTTTATCCTTATTACTATTATTATTATAGTAATAACTCTTATTTTTATCCTTATGACTATTATTATTATCGTAATAACTCTTATTTTTGTCCTTATTCCTATTTTATCATCGTATTAACTCTTACTTTTATCCTTGTTACTATTATTATTATCGTAATAACTCTTATTTTTATCCTTATTACTATTATTATTATCATTATAACTATTATTTTCAGCCTTATTCCTATTTTTATTATGTAAGAACTCTTATTTTTGTCCTTATTCCTATTTTATCTTCGTATTAACTCTTACTTTTATCCTTATTTCTATTATTATTATCGTAATAACTCTTATTTTTATCCTTATGACTATTATTATTATCGTAATAACTCTTATTTTTATCCTTATAACTATTATTATTATAGTAATAACTCTTATTTTTGTCCTTATTCCTATTTTATCATCATGTTAACTCTTATTTTTATCCTTATTCCTCTTTTTATTATCGTAATAACTCTTATTTTTATCCTTATTAGCATTATTATTATCGTAGTAACTCTTATTTTTATCCTTATTTCTATTATTATTATCATTATAACTATTACTTTCAGCCATATTCCTATTTTTATTATGTAATAACTCTTATTTTTATCCTAATTTCTATTATCATTATCGTAATAACTCTTATTTTTTTACCCTTATAACTATTATTATTATCATTATAACTATTACTTTCAGCCATATTCCTATTTTTATTATGTAATAACTCTTATTTTTATCCTAATTTCTATTATTATTATCGTAATAACTCTTATTTTTACCCTTATAACTATTATTATTATCGTAATAACTCTTATTTTTGTCCTTATTCCTATTTT
>CAMAOD020000295.1:5000-10000 GCA_945859595.2 Megachile willughbiella
CAGTCTGTGCGCCTATGTATCTGTGTCTCCGTCGCTGTGTCTCTGTCTCTGTCTCTGTCTCTGTCTCCGTCTCCGTCTCTGTCTCTCTCTCTGTCTCTGTCTCTGTTTCTGTCTCTGTTTCTGTCTCTGTCTCTGTCTCTGTATCTGTCTCTGTCTCTGTCTCTGTCTCTGTCTCTGCCTCTGTCTCTGTCCCTGTCTCTATCTCTCTCTCTGTCTCCGTCTCTGTCTCTGTCTCTGTGCCCCTGTCCCTGTGTCTCTGTCTCTGTGTCTCTGTCTCTGTGTCTCTGTCTCTGCGTCTCTGTCTCTGTGACTAACTCTCCTTGTCTCTGTCTCTGTGCCTCTGCCTCTGTCTCCGTGTGCCTTAATCTGTGTCTCAGTCTGTGCGCCTATGTATCTGTGTCTCCGTCGCTGTGTCTCTGCCTCTGTCTCTGTCTCTGTCTCCGTCTCCGTCTCCGTCTCTGTCTCTGTCTCTGTCTCTGTCTCTCCCTCTGTCTCTGTCTCTGTCTCTGTCTCTGTCTCTCTTTCTCTGTCTCTGTCTCTGCCTCTGTCTCTGTCTCTATCTCTCTCTCTGTCTCCGTCTCTGTCTCTGTCTCTGTGCCCCTGTCTCTGTGTCTCTGTCTCTGTGTCTCTGTGTCTGTGTCTCTGTCTCTGTGTCTCTGTCTCTGTGTCTCTGTCTCTGTGTCTGTCTCTGTCTCTGTGTATGTGTCTCTGTGTCTCTATCTCTGTCTCTGTCTCTGTCTCTGGCTCTGTCTCTGTCTCTGTCTCTGTCTCTGTCTCTGTCTCTGTCTCTGTCTCTGTCTCTGTCTCTGTCTCTGTCTCTGTCTCTGTCTCTCCCTCTGTCTCTGTCCCTGCCTCTGGCTCTCTCTCTGTCTCTGTCTCTGTCTCTGTCTCTGTCTCTGTCTCTGTCTCTGTCTCTGTCTCTGTCTCTGTCTCTGTCTCTGTCTCTGTCTCTGTCTCTGTCTCCGTCTCTGCCTCTGTCTCTGTCCCTGTCTCTGTCTCTGTCTCTGTCTCTGTCTCTGTCTCTGTCTCTGTCTCTGTGTCTAACTCTCCTTGTATCTGTCTCTGTGCCTCTGCCTCTATCTCCGTGTGTCTTAATCTGTGTCTCAGTGTTTGTGTCTCTGTCTCTGTGTCTCTGTCTCTGTGTCTTTGTGTCTGTGTCTCTGTCTCTGTGTCTCTGTCTCTGTGTCTCTCTCTCTGTGTCTCTCTCTCTGTGTCTCTGTCTCTGTGTCTCTGTGTCTCTGTCTCTGTGTCTCTGTCTCTGTGTCTCTGTCTCTGTGTCTCTGTCTCTGTGTCTCTGTCTCTGTGTCTCTGTCTCTGTGTCTCTGTCTCTGTGTCTCTGTCTCTGTGTCTCTGTCTCTGTGTCTCTGTCTCTGTGTCTCTGTCTCTGTGTCTCTGTCTCTGTGTCTCTGTCTCTGTGTCTCTCTCTCTGTGTCTCTGTCTCTGCGTCTCTGTCTCTGTGTCTAACTCTCCTTGTATCTGTCTCTGTGTCTCTGTCTCTGTGTCTCTGTCTCTGTGTCTCTGTCTCTGTGTCTCTGTCTCTGTGTCTCTGTCTCTGTGTCTCTGTCTCTGTGTCTCTGTCTCTGTGTCTCTGTCTCTGTGTCTCTGTCTCTGTGTCTCTGTCTCTGTGTCTCTGTCTCTGTGTCTAACTCTCCTTGTATCTGTCTCTGTGCCTCTGCCTCTATCTCGGTGTGTCTTAATCTGTGTCTCAGTCTGTGCGCCTATGTATCTGTGTCTCCGTCTCTGTGTCTCTGTATCTGTCTCTGTCTCTGTCTCCGTCTCCGTCTCTGTCTCTGTCTCTGTCTCTGCCTCTGTCCCTGTCTCTGTCTCTGTATCTGTCTCTGTCTCTGTCTCTGTCTCTGCCTCTGTCTCTGTCCCTGTCTCTGGCTCTCTCTCTGTCTCTGTCTCTGTCTCTGTCTCTGTCTCTGTCTCTGTCTCTGTCTCTGTCTCTGTCTCTGTCTCTGTCTCTGTCTCTGTCCCTGTCTCCGTCTCTGCCTCTGTCTCTGTCCCTGTCTCTGTCTCTCTCACTGTCTCTGTCTCTGTCTCTGTCTCTGTGTCTCTTTCACTGTCTCTGTGTCTGTCTCAGTCTCTATCTCTCTCTCTGTCTCCGTCTCTGTCTCTGTGTCTCTGTCTCTGTGTCTCTTTCTCTGTCTCTGTGCCTCTGTCTCTGTCTCTGTCTCAGTCTCTATCTCTCTCTCTGTCTCCGTCTCTGTCTCTGTGTCTCTGTCTCTGTGTCTCTGTCTCTGTCTCTGTGTCTCTGTCTCTGTGTCTCTGTCTCTGTGTCTCTGTCTCTGTGTCTCTGTCTCTGTGTCTCTGTGTCTCTGTCTCTGTGTCTCTGTCTCTGTGTCTCTGTCTCTGTGTCTCTGTCCCTATGTCTCTGTCTCTGTGTCTCTGTCTCTGTGTCTCTGTGTCTCTGTGTCTCTGTCTCTGTGTCTCTATCTCTGTGTCTCTGTCTCTGTGTCTCTGTCTCTGTGTCTCTGTCTCTGTGTCTCTGTCTCTGTGTCTCTGTCTCTGTGTCTCTGTCTCTGTGTCTCTGTATCTGTGTCTCTGTCCCTGTGTCTCTGTCTCTGTGTCTCTGTCTCTGTGTCTCTGTCTCTGTGTCTCTGTCTCTGTGTCTCTGTCTCTGTGTCTCTGTCTCTGTGTCTCTGTCTCTGTGACTCTGTCTCTGTGTCTCTGTCTCTGTGTCTAACTCTCCTTGTCTCTGCCTCTGTCTCTATCTCTGGCTCTGTCTCTGTCTCCGTCTCCGTCTCCGTCTCCGTCTCTGTCTCTGTCTCTGTCTCTGTCTCTGACTCTGTCCCTGTCTCCGTCTCCGTCTCCGTCTCCGTCTCTGTGTCTCTGTCTCTGTGTCTCTGTCTCTGTGTCTCTGTGTCTCTGTCTCTGTGTCTCTGTCTCTGTGTCTCTGTCTCTGTGTCTCTGTCCCTATGTCTCTGTCTCTGTGTCTCTGTCTCTGTGTCTCTGTGTCTCTGTGTCTCTGTCTCTGTGTCTCTATCTCTGTGTCTCTGTCTCTGTGTCTCTGTCTCTGTGTCTCTGTCTCTGTGTCTCTGTCTCTGTGTCTCTGTCTCTGTGTCTCTGTCTCTGTGTCTCTGTCTCTGTGTCTCTGTCTCTGTGTCTCTGTCTCTGTGTCTCTGTCTCTGTGTCTCTGTCTCTGTGTCTCTGTCTCTGTGTCTCTGTCTCTGTGTCTCTGTCTCTGTGTCTCTGTCTCTGTGTCTCTGTCTCTGTGTCTAAGTCTCCTTGTCTCTGTCTCTTTGTCTCTGCCTCTGTCTCCGTGTGTCTTAATCTGTGTCTCTGTCTGTGCGCCTTTGTATCTGTGTCTCTGTCTCTGTGTCTCTGTGTTTGTGTCTCTGTCTCTGTGTCTCTGTCTCTGTGTCTCTGTCTTTGTGTCTCTGTCTCTGTGTCTCTGTCCCTGTGTCTCTGTCTCCGTGTCTCTGTCTCTGTGTCTCTGCCTCTGTCTCCGTGTGTCTTAATCTGTGTCTCTGTCTGTGCGCCTTTGTATCTGTGTCTCTGTCTCTGTGTCTCTGTCTCTGTGTCTCTGTCTTTGTGTCTCTGTCTCTGTGTCTCTGTCCCTGTGTCTCTGTCTCCGTGTCTCCGTCTCTGTGTCTCTGTCTCTGTGTCTCTGTCTCTGTGTATCTGTCTCTGTGTCTCTATCTCTGTCTCTGTCTCTGTCTCTGCCTCTGTCGCTGTCTCTGCCTCTGTCTCTGTCTCTGTCTCTGTCTCTGTCTCTGTATCTGTCTCTGTCTCTGTCTCTGTCTCTGTCTCTGTCTCTGTCTCTGTCTCTGTCTCTGTCTCTGTGTATCTGTCTCTGTGTCTCTATCTCTGTCTCTGTCTCTGTCTCTGTCTCTGTCTCTGTCTCTGTCTCTGTCTCTGTCTCTGTCTCTGTCTCTGTCTCTGTCTCTGTCTCTCCCTCTGTCTCTGTCTCTGTCTCTGTCTCTGTCTCTCTTTCTCTGTCTCTGTCTCTGCCTCTGTCTCTGTCTCTATCTCTCTCTCTGTCTCCGTCTCTGTCTCTGTCTCTGTGCCCCTGTCTCTGTGTCTCTGTCTCTGTGTCTCTGTCTCTGTGTCTCTGTCTCTGTGTCTCTGTCTCTGCGTCTCTGTCTCTGTGTCTAACTCTCCTTGTCTCTGTCTCTGTGCCTCTGCCTCTGTCTCCGTGTGCCTTAATCTGTGTCTCAGTCTGTGCGCCTATGTATCTGTGTCTCCGTCGCTGTGTCTCTGTCTCTGTCTCTGTCTCTGTCTCTGTCTCCGTCTCAGTCTCCGTCTCTGTCTCTGTCTCTGTCTCTGTCTCTCCCTCTGTCTCTGTCTCGGTCTCTCTTTCTCTGTCTCTGTCTCTGCCTCTGTCTCTGTCTCTATCTCTCTCTCTGTCTCCGTCTCTGTCTCTGTCTCTGTGCCCCTGTCTCTGTGTCTCTGTCTCTGTGTCTCTGTCTCTGTGTCTCTGTCTCTGCGTCTCTGTCTCTGTGTCTAACTCTCCTTGTCTCTGTCTCAGTGCCTCTGCCTCTGTCTCCGTGTGTCTTAATCTGTGTCTCAGTCTGTGCGCCTATGTATCTGTGTCTCCGTCGCTGTGTCTCTGTCTCTGTCTCTGTGTCTCTGTCTCTGTGTCTCTGTGTCTGTGTCTCTGTCTCTGTGTCTCTGTCTCTGTGTCTCTGTCTCTGTGTCTCTGTCTCTGTGTCTCTGTCTCTGTGTCTCTGTCTCTGTGTCTCTGTCTCTGTGTCTCTGTCTCTGTGTCTCTGTCTCTGTGTCTCTGTCTCTGTGTCTCTGTCTCTGTGTCTAACTCTCCTTGTATCTGTCTCTGTGCCTCTGCCTCTGTCTCCGTGTGTCTTAATCTGTGTCTCAGTCTGTGCGCCTATGTACCTGTGTCTCCGTCTCTGTGTCTCTGTCTCTGTCTCTGTCTCTGTCTCCGTCTCCGTCTCCGTCTCCGTCTCTGTCTCTATCTCTGTCTCTGTCTCTGCCTCTGTCTCTGTTTCTGTCTCTGTCTCTGTCTCTGTATCTGTCTCTGTCTCTGTCTCTGTCTCTGT
>CAMAOD020000295.1:15000-22500 GCA_945859595.2 Megachile willughbiella
TCTCTGTGTCTCTGTGTCTCTGTCTCTGTGTCTCTATCTCTGTGTCTCTGTCTCTGTGTCTCTGTCTCTGTGTCTCTGTCTCTGTGTCTCTGTCTCTGTGTCTCTGTCTCTGTGTCTCTGTCTCTGTGTCTCTGTCTCTGTGTCTCTGTCCCTGTGTCTCTGTCTCTGTGTCTCTGTCTCTGTGTCTCTGTCTCTGTGTCTCTGTCTCTGTGTCTCTGTCTCTGTGTCTCTGTCTCTGTGTCTCTGTCTCTGTGTCTCTGTCTCTGTGTCTCTGTCTCTGTGTCTCTGTCTCTGTGACTCTGTCTCTGTGTCTCTGTCTCTGTGTCTAACTCTCCTTGTCTCTGCCTCTGTCTCTATCTCTGGCTCTGTCTCTGTCTCCGTCTCCGTCTCCGTCTCCGTCTCTGTCTCTGTCTCTGTCTCTGTTTCTGACTCTGTCTCTGTCTCCGTCTCCGTCTCCGTCTCCGTCTCTGTCTCTGTCTCTGTCTCTGTCTCTGTCTCTGTGTCTCTGTCTCTGTGTCTCTGTCTCTGTGTCTCTGTCTCTGTGTCTCTGTCTCTGTGTCTCTGTCTCTGTGTCTCTGTCTCTGTGTCTCTGTCTCTGTGTCTCTGTCTCTGTGTCTCTGTCTCTGTGTCTAACTCTCCTTGTATCTGTCTCTGTGTCTAACTCTCCTTGTATCTGTCTCTGTGCCTCTGCCTCTGTCTCCGTGTGTCTTAATCTGTGTCTCAGTCTGTGCGCCTATGTACCTGTGTCTCCGTCTCTGTGTCTCTGTCTCTGTCTCTGTCTCTGTCTCCGTCTCCGTCTCCGTCTCCGTCTCTGTCTCTATCTCTGTCTCTGTCTCTCTCTCTGTCTCTGTCTCTGTTTCTGTCTCTGTTTCTGTCTCTGTCTCTGTCTCTGTATCTGTCTCTGTCTCTGTCTCTATCTCTGTCTCTGCCTCTGTCTCTGTCCCTGTCTCTATCTCTCTCTCTGTCTCCGTCTCTGTCTCTGTCTCTGTGCCCCTGTCCCTGTGTCTCTGTCTCTGTGTCTCTGTCTCTGTGTATCTGTCTCTCTGTCTCTGTCTCTGTGTCTCTGTTTCTGTGTCTCTGTCTCTGTGTCTCCGTCTCTGTGTCTCTGTCTCTGTCTCTGTCTCTGTCTCCGTCTCCGTCTCCGTCTCCGTCTCTGTCTCTATCTCTGTCTCTCTCTCTGTCTCTGTCTCTGTTTCTGTCTCTGTTTCTGTCTCTGTCTCTGTCTCTGTATCTGTCTCTGTCTCTGTCTCTGTCTCTGTCTCTGCCTCTGTCTCTGTCCCTGTCTCTATCTCTCTCTCTGTCTCCGTCTCTGTCTCTGTCTCTGTGCCCCTGTCCCTGTGTCTCTGTCTCTGTGTCTCTGTCTCTGTGTCTCTGTCTCTGCGTCTCTGTCTCTGTGACTAACTCTCCTTGTCTCTGTCTCTGTGCCTCTGCCTCTGTCTCCGTGTGCCTTAATCTGTGTCTCAGTCTGTGCGCCTATGTATCTGTGTCTCCGTCGCTGTGTCTCTGCCTCTGTCTCTGTCTCTGTCTCCGTCTCCGTCTCCGTCTCTGTCTCTGTCTCTGTCTCTGTCTCTCCCTCTGTCTCTGTCTCTGTCTCTGTCTCTGTCTCTCTTTCTCTGTCTCTGTCTCTGCCTCTGTCTCTGTCTCTATCTCTCTCTCTGTCTCCGTCTCTGTCTCTGTCTCTGTGCCCCTGTCTCTGTGTCTCTGTCTCTGTGTCTCTGTGTCTGTGTCTCTGTCTCTGTGTCTCTGTCTCTGTGTCTCTGTCTCTGTGTCTGTCTCTGTCTCTGTGTATGTGTCTCTGTGTCTCTATCTCTGTCTCTGTCTCTGTCTCTGGCTCTGTCTCTGTCTCTGTCTCTGTCTCTGTCTCTGTCTCTGTCTCTGTCTCTGTCTCTGTCTCTGTCTCTGTCTCTGTCTCTGTCTCTCCCTCTGTCTCTGTCCCTGCCTCTGGCTCTCTCTCTGTCTCTGTCTCTGTCTCTGTCTCTGTCTCTGTCTCTGTCTCTGTCTCTGTCTCTGTCTCTGTCTCTGTCTCTGTCTCTGTCTCTGTCTCTGTCTCTGTCTCCGTCTCTGCCTCTGTCTCTGTCCCTGTCTCTGTCTCTGTCTCTGTCTCTGTCTCTGTCTCTGTCTCTGTCTCTGTGTCTAACTCTCCTTGTATCTGTCTCTGTGCCTCTGCCTCTATCTCCGTGTGTCTTAATCTGTGTCTCAGTGTTTGTGTCTCTGTCTCTGTGTCTCTGTCTCTGTGTCTTTGTGTCTGTGTCTCTGTCTCTGTGTCTCTGTCTCTGTGTCTCTCTCTCTGTGTCTCTCTCTCTGTGTCTCTGTCTCTGTGTCTCTGTGTCTCTGTCTCTGTGTCTCTGTCTCTGTGTCTCTGTCTCTGTGTCTCTGTCTCTGTGTCTCTGTCTCTGTGTCTCTGTCTCTGTGTCTCTGTCTCTGTGTCTCTGTCTCTGTGTCTCTGTCTCTGTGTCTCTGTCTCTGTGTCTCTGTCTCTGTGTCTCTGTCTCTGTGTCTCTGTCTCTGTGTCTCTCTCTCTGTGTCTCTGTCTCTGCGTCTCTGTCTCTGTGTCTAACTCTCCTTGTATCTGTCTCTGTGTCTCTGTCTCTGTGTCTCTGTCTCTGTGTCTCTGTCTCTGTGTCTCTGTCTCTGTGTCTCTGTCTCTGTGTCTCTGTCTCTGTGTCTCTGTCTCTGTGTCTCTGTCTCTGTGTCTCTGTCTCTGTGTCTAACTCTCCTTGTATCTGTCTCTGTGCCTCTGCCTCTATCTCGGTGTGTCTTAATCTATGTCTCAGTCTGTGCGCCTATGTATCTGTGTCTCCGTCTCTGTGTCTCTGTATCTGTCTCTGTCTCTGTCTCCGTCTCCGTCTCTGTCTCTGTCTCTGTCTCTGCCTCTGTCCCTGTCTCTGTCTCTGTATCTGTCTCTGTCTCTGTCTCTGTCTCTGCCTCTGTCTCTGTCCCTGTCTCTGGCTCTCTCTCTGTCTCTGTCTCTGTCTCTGTCTCTGTCTCTGTCTCTGTCTCTGTCTCTGTCTCTGTCTCTGTCTCTGTCTCTGTCTCTGTCCCTGTCTCCGTCTCTGCCTCTGTCTCTGTCCCTGTCTCTGTCTCTCTCACTGTCTCTGTCTCTGTCTCTGTCTCTGTGTCTCTTTCACTGTCTCTGTGTCTGTCTCAGTCTCTATCTCTCTCTCTGTCTCCGTCTCTGTCTCTGTGTCTCTGTCTCTGTGTCTCTTTCTCTGTCTCTGTGCCTCTGTCTCTGTCTCTGTCTCAGTCTCTATCTCTCTCTCTGTCTCCGTCTCTGTCTCTGTGTCTCTGTCTCTGTGTCTCTGTCTCTGTCTCTGTGTCTCTGTCTCTGTGTCTCTGTCTCTGTGTCTCTGTCTCTGTGTCTCTGTCTCTGTGTCTCTGTGTCTCTGTCTCTGTGTCTCTGTCTCTGTGTCTCTGTCTCTGTGTCTCTGTCCCTATGTCTCTGTCTCTGTGTCTCTGTCTCTGTGTCTCTGTGTCTCTGTGTCTCTGTCTCTGTGTCTCTATCTCTGTGTCTCTGTCTCTGTGTCTCTGTCTCTGTGTCTCTGTCTCTGTGTCTCTGTCTCTGTGTCTCTGTCTCTGTGTCTCTGTCTCTGTGTCTCTGTATCTGTGTCTCTGTCCCTGTGTCTCTGTCTCTGTGTCTCTGTCTCTGTGTCTCTGTCTCTGTGTCTCTGTCTCTGTGTCTCTGTCTCTGTGTCTCTGTCTCTGTGTCTCTGTCTCTGTGTCTCTGTCTCTGTGTCTCTGTCTCTGTGTCTCTGTCTCTGTGTCTCTGTCTCTGTGACTCTGTCTCTGTGTCTCTGTCTCTGTGTCTAACTCTCCTTGTCTCTGCCTCTGTCTCTATCTCTGGCTCTGTCTCTGTCTCCGTCTCCGTCTCCGTCTCCGTCTCTGTCTCTGTCTCTGTCTCTGTCTCTGACTCTGTCCCTGTCTCCGTCTCCGTCTCCGTCTCCGTCTCTGTGTCTCTGTCTCTGTGTCTCTGTCTCTGTGTCTCTGTGTCTCTGTCTCTGTGTCTCTGTCTCTGTGTCTCTGTCTCTGTGTCTCTGTCCCTATGTCTCTGTCTCTGTGTCTCTGTCTCTGTGTCTCTGTGTCTCTGTGTCTCTGTCTCTGTGTCTCTATCTCTGTGTCTCTGTCTCTGTGTCTCTGTCTCTGTGTCTCTGTCTCTGTGTCTCTGTCTCTGTGTCTCTGTCTCTGTGTCTCTGTCTCTGTGTCTCTGTCTCTGTGTCTCTGTCTCTGTGTCTCTGTCTCTGTGTCTCTGTCTCTGTGTCTCTGTCTCTGTGTCTCTGTCTCTGTGTCTCTGTCTCTGTGTCTCTGTCTCTGTGTCTCTGTCTCTGTGTCTCTGTCTCTGTGTCTAAGTCTCCTTGTCTCTGTCTCTTTGTCTCTGCCTCTGTCTCCGTGTGTCTTAATCTGTGTCTCTGTCTGTGCGCCTTTGTATCTGTGTCTCTGTCTCTGTGTCTCTGTGTTTGTGTCTCTGTCTCTGTGTCTCTGTCTCTGTGTCTCTGTCTTTGTGTCTCTGTCTCTGTGTCTCTGTCCCTGTGTCTCTGTCTCCGTGTCTCTGTCTCTGTGTCTCTGCCTCTGTCTCCGTGTGTCTTAATCTGTGTCTCTGTCTGTGCGCCTTTGTATCTGTGTCTCTGTCTCTGTGTCTCTGTCTCTGTGTCTCTGTCTTTGTGTCTCTGTCTCTGTGTCTCTGTCCCTGTGTCTCTGTCTCCGTGTCTCCGTCTCTGTGTCTCTGTCTCTGTGTCTCTGTCTCTGTGTATCTGTCTCTGTGTCTCTATCTCTGTCTCTGTCTCTGTCTCTGCCTCTGTCGCTGTCTCTGCCTCTGTCTCTGTCTCTGTCTCTGTCTCTGTCTCTGTATCTGTCTCTGTCTCTGTCTCTGTCTCTGTCTCTGTCTCTGTCTCTGTCTCTGTCTCTGTCTCTGTGTATCTGTCTCTGTGTCTCTATCTCTGTCTCTGTCTCTGTCTCTGTCTCTGTCTCTGTCTCTGTCTCTGTCTCTGTCTCTGTCTCTGTCTCTGTCTCTGTCTCTCCCTCTGTCTCTGTCTCTGTCTCTGTCTCTGTCTCTCTTTCTCTGTCTCTGTCTCTGCCTCTGTCTCTGTCTCTATCTCTCTCTCTGTCTCCGTCTCTGTCTCTGTCTCTGTGCCCCTGTCTCTGTGTCTCTGTCTCTGTGTCTCTGTCTCTGTGTCTCTGTCTCTGTGTCTCTGTCTCTGCGTCTCTGTCTCTGTGTCTAACTCTCCTTGTCTCTGTCTCTGTGCCTCTGCCTCTGTCTCCGTGTGCCTTAATCTGTGTCTCAGTCTGTGCGCCTATGTATCTGTGTCTCCGTCGCTGTGTCTCTGTCTCTGTCTCTGTCTCTGTCTCTGTCTCCGTCTCAGTCTCCGTCTCTGTCTCTGTCTCTGTCTCTGTCTCTCCCTCTGTCTCTGTCTCGGTCTCTCTTTCTCTGTCTCTGTCTCTGCCTCTGTCTCTGTCTCTATCTCTCTCTCTGTCTCCGTCTCTGTCTCTGTCTCTGTGCCCCTGTCTCTGTGTCTCTGTCTCTGTGTCTCTGTCTCTGTGTCTCTGTCTCTGCGTCTCTGTCTCTGTGTCTAACTCTCCTTGTCTCTGTCTCAGTGCCTCTGCCTCTGTCTCCGTGTGTCTTAATCTGTGTCTCAGTCTGTGCGCCTATGTATCTGTGTCTCCGTCGCTGTGTCTCTGTCTCTGTCTCTGTGTCTCTGTCTCTGTGTCTCTGTGTCTGTGTCTCTGTCTCTGTGTCTCTGTCTCTGTGTCTCTGTCTCTGTGTCTCTGTCTCTGTGTCTCTGTCTCTGTGTCTCTGTCTCTGTGTCTCTGTCTCTGTGTCTCTGTCTCTGTGTCTCTGTCTCTGTGTCTCTGTCTCTGTGTCTCTGTCTCTGTGTCTCTGTCTCTGTGTCTAACTCTCCTTGTATCTGTCTCTGTGCCTCTGCCTCTGTCTCCGTGTGTCTTAATCTGTGTCTCAGTCTGTGCGCCTATGTACCTGTGTCTCCGTCTCTGTGTCTCTGTCTCTGTCTCTGTCTCTGTCTCCGTCTCCGTCTCCGTCTCCGTCTCTGTCTCTATCTCTGTCTCTGTCTCTGCCTCTGTCTCTGTTTCTGTCTCTGTCTCTGTCTCTGTATCTGTCTCTGTCTCTGTCTCTGTCTCTGTCTCTGTCTCTGCCTCTGTCTCTGTCCCTGTCTCTGTCTCTCTCTCTGTCTCTGTCTCTGTCTCTGTCTGTGTCTCTCTTTCTCTATCTCTGTGTCTCTGTCTCTGTCTCTGTCTCTGTCTCTGTCTCTATCTCTCTCTCTGTCTCCGTCTCTGTCTCTGTCTCTGTGACCCTGTCCCTGTGTCTCTGTCTCTGTGTCTCTGTCTCTGTGTATCTGTCTCTGTGTCTCTGTCTCTGTGTCTCTGTCTCCGTGTCTCTGTCTCTGTGTCTCTGTCTCTGTGTCTCTGTCTCTGTGTCTCTGTCTCTGTGTCTCTGTCTCTGTGTCTCTGTCTCTGTGTCTCTGTCTCTGTGTCTCTGTCTCTGTGTCTCTGTCTCTGTGTCTCTGTCTCTGTGTCTCTGTCTCTGTGTCTCTGTCTCTGTGTCTCTGTCTCTGTGTCTCTGTCTCTGTGTCTCTGTCTCTGTGTCTCTGTCTCTGTGTCTCTGTCTCTGTGTCTCTGTCTCTGTGTCTCTCTCTCTGTGTCTCTGTCTCTATGTCTAACTCTCCTTGTCTCTGTCTCTGTCTCTGTCTCTGTCTCTGTCTCTGTTTCTGTCTCTGTCTCTGTCTCTGTCTCTGTCTCTGTCTCTGTCTCTGTCTCTGTCTCTGTCTCTCTCTCTGTCTCTGCGTCTGTCTCTGTCCCTGTCTCTGTCTCTGTCTCTGTCTCTGTCTCTCTTTCTCTGTCTCTGTGCCTCTGTCTCTGTCTCTGTCGCTGTCTCTATCTCTCTCTCTGTCTCCGTCTCTGTCCCTGTCTCAACTCTGTCTCTGTCTCTGTATCTGTCTCTGTCTCTGTGTCTCTGTCTCTGTGTCTCTGTCTCTGTGTCTCTGTGTCTCTGTCTCTGTGTCTCTGTCTCTGTGTCTCTGTTTCTCTGTCTCTGTCTCTGTGTCTAAGTCTCCTTGTCTCTGTCTCTGTGTCTCTGCCTCTGTCTCCGTGTGTCTTTATCTGTGTCTCTGTCTGTGCGCCTTTGTATCTGTGTCTCTGTCTCTGTGTCTCTGTGTTTGTGTCTCTGTCTCTGTGTCTCTGTCTCTGTGTCTCTGTCTCTGTGTCTCTGTCTTTGTGTCTCTGTCTCTGTGTCTCTGTCCCTGTGTCTCTGTCTCCGTGTCTCTGTCTCTGTGTCTCTTCCTCTGTCTCCGTGTGTCTTAATCTGTGTCTCTGTCTGTGCGCCTTTGTATCTGTGTCTCTGTCTCTGTGTCTCTGTGTTTGTGTCTCTGTCTCTGTGTCTCTGTCTCTGTGTCTCTGTCTCTATGTCTCTGTCTCTGTGTCTCTGTCTCTGTGTCTCTGTCTCTGTGTCTCTCTCTCTGTGTCTCTCTCTCTGTGTCTCTGTCTCTGTGTCTCTGT
>CAMAOD020000295.1:37500-60000 GCA_945859595.2 Megachile willughbiella
TCTGTCTCTGTCTCTGTGTCTGTCTCTGTCTCTGTCTCTGTCTCTGCCTCTGTCTCTGTCCCTGTCTCTGGCTCTCTCTCTGTCTCTGTCTCTGTCTCTGTCCCTGTCTCTCTTTCTCTGTCTCTGTGTCTCTGTCTCTGTCTCTGTCTCTGTCTCTATCTCTCTCTCTGTCTCCGTCTCTGTCTCTGTCTCTGTGCCCCTGTCCCTGTGTCTCTGTCTCTGTGTCTCTGTCTCTGTGTATCTGTCTCTGTGTCTCTATCTCTGACTCTGTCTCTGTCTCCGTCTCTGTCTCTGTCTCTGTCTCTGTCTCTGTATTTGTGTCTCTGTCTCTGTGTCTCTGTGTCTCTGTGTCTCTGTGTCTCTGTCTCTGTGTCTCTGTCTCTGCGTCTCTATCTCTGTGTCTCTGTCTCTGTGTCTCTGTCTCTGTGTATCTGTCTCTGTGTCTCTATCTGTGACTCTGTCTCTGTCTCCGTCTCCGTCTCCGTCTCCGTCTCCGTCTCTGTCTCTGTCTCTGTCTCTGTCTCTGTCTCTGTCTCTGTCTCTGTCTCTGTGTCTCTGTCTCTGTGTCTCTGTCTCGGTGTCTCTGTCTCTGTGTCTCTGTCTCTGTGTCTCTGTCTCTGTGTCTCTGTCTCTGTGTCTCTGTCGATGTGTCTCTGTCTCTGTGTCTCTGTCTCTGTGTCTCTGTCTCTGTCTCTGTGTCTCTGTCTCTGTGTCTCTGTCTCTGTGTCTCTGTCTCTGTGTCTCTGTCTCTGTGTCTCTGTCTCTGTGTCTCTGTCTCTGTGTCTCTGTCTCTGTGTCTCTCTCTCTGTGTCTCTGTCTCTGTGTCTCTGTCCCTGTCTCAGTCTCTATCTCTCTCTCTGTCTCCGTCTCTGTCTCTGTGTCTCTGTCTCTGTCTCTGTCTCTGTCTCCGTCTCTGTGTCTCTGTCTCTGTCTCTGTCTCTGTCTCCGTCTCCGTCTCTGTCTCTGTCTCTGTCTCTGTCTCTGTCCCTGTCTCTGTCTCTGTCTCTGTATCTGTCTCTGTCTCTGTCTCTGTCTCTGCCTCTGTCTCTGTCCCTGCCTCTGGCTCTCTCTCTGCCTCTGTCTCTGTCTCTGTCTCAGTCTCTGTCTCTGTCTCTGTCTCTGTCTCTGTCTCTGTCTCCGTCTCTGCCTCTGTCACTGTCCCTGTCTCTGTCTCTGTCTCTGTCTCTGTCTCTGTCTCTGTCTCTGTCTCTGTCTCTGTCTCTGTCTCTGTCTCTGCCTCTGTCTCTGTCCCTGTCTCTGTCTCTCTCTCTGTCTCTGTCTGTGTCTCTCTTTCTCTGTCTCTGTGTCTCTGTCTCTGTCTCTGTCTCTGTCTCTATCTCTCTCTCTGTCTCCGTCTCTGTCTCTGTCTCTGTGCCCCTGTCCCTGTGTCTCTGTCTCTGTGTCTCTGTCTCTGTGAATCTGTCTCTGTGTCTCTGTCTCTGTGTCTCTGTCTCTGTGTCTCTGTCTCCGTGTCTCTGTCTCTGTGTCTCTGTCTCTGTGTCTCTGTCTCTGTGTCTCTGTCTCTGTGTCTCTGTCTCTGTGTCTCTGTCTCTGTGTCTCTGTCTCTGTGTCTCTGTCTCTGTGTCTCTGTCTCTGTGTCTCTGTCTCTGTGTCTCTGTCTCTGTGTCTCTGTCTCTGTGTCTCTGTCTCTGTGTCTCTGTCTCTGTGTCTCTGTCTCTGTGTCTCTGTCTCTGTGTCTCTGTCTCTGTGTCTCTCTCTCTGTGTCTCTGTCTCTATGTCTAACTCTCCTTGTCTCTGTCTCTGTCTCTGTCTCTGTCTCTGTCTCTGTCTCTGTCTCTGTCTCTGTCTCTGTCTCTGTCTCTGTCTCTGTGTCTCTGTATCTGTGTCTCTGTCCCTGTGTCTCTGTCTCTGTGTCTCTGTCTCTGTGTCTCTGTGTCTCTGTGTCTCTGTCTCTGTGTCCCTGTCTCTGTGTCTCTGTCTCTCTTTCTCTGTCTCTGTGCCTCTGTCTCTGTCTCTGTCGCTGTCTCTATCTCTCTCTCTGTCTCCGTCTCTGTCCCTGTCTCAACTCTGTCTCTGTCTCTGTATCTGTCTCTGTCTCTGTGTCTCTGTCTCTGTGTCTCTGTCTCTGTGTCTCTGTCTCTGTGTCTCTGTCTCTGTGTCTCTGTCTCTGTGTCTCTGTCCCTGTGTCTCTGTCTCTGTGTCTCTGTCTCTGTGTCTCTGTCTCTGTGTCTCTGTCTCTGTGTCTCTGTCTCTGTGTCTCTGTCTCTGTGTCTCTGTCTCTGTGTCTCTGTCTCTGTGTCTCTGTCTCTGTGTCTCTGTCTCTGTGTCTCTGTCTCTGTGTCTCTGTCTCTGTGTCCCTGTCTCTGTGTCTCTGTCTCTGTGTCTCTGTCTCTGTGTCTCTGTCTCTGTGTCTCTGTCTCTGTGTCTCTGTCTCTGTGTCTCTGTCTCTGTGTCTCTGTCTCTGTGTCTCTGTCTCTGTGTCTCTGTCTCTGTGTCTCTGTCTCTGTGTCTCTGTCTCTGTGTCTCTGTCTCTGTGTCTCTGTCTCTGTGTCTCTGTCTCTGTGTCTCTGTCTCTGTGTCTCTGTCTCTGTGTCTCTGTCTCTGTGCCTCTGTCTCTGTGTCTCTGTCTCTGTGTCTCTGTCTCTGTGTCTCTGTCTCTGTGTCTCTGTCTCTGTGTCTCTGTCTCTGTGTCTCTGTCTCTGTGTCTAACTCTCCTTGTCTCTGTCTCTGTCTCTGTCTCTGCCTCTGTCTCTATCCCTGTCTCTGCCTCTCTCTCTGTCTCTGTGTCTCTGTCTCTGTGTATCTGTCTCTGTGTCTCTATCTCTGACTCTGTCTCTGTCTCCGTCTCCTTCTCCGTCTCCGTCTCTGTCTCTGTCTCTGTCTCTGTCTCTGTCTCTGTCTCTGTGTCTCTGTCTCTGTGTCTCTGTGTCTGTGTCTCTGTCTCTGTGTCTCTGTCTCTGTGTCTCTGTCTCTGTGTCTCTGTCTCTGTGTCTCTGTCTCTGTGTCTCTGTCTCTGTGTCTCTGTCTCTGTGTCTCTGTCTCTGTGTCTCTGTCTCTGTGTCTCTGTCTCTGTGTCTCTGTCTCTGTGTCTCTGTCTCTGTGTCTCTGTCTCTGTGTCTCTGTCTCTGTGTCTCTGTCTCTGTGTCTCTGTCTCTGTGTCTCTGTCTCTGTGTCTCTGTCTCTGTGTCTCTGTCTCTGTGTCTCTGTCTCTGTGTCTCTGTCTCTGTGTCTCTGTCTCTGTGTCTCTGTCTCTGTGTCTCTGTCTCTGTGTCTCTGTCTCTGTGTCTAACTCTCCTTGTATCTGTCTCTGTGCCTCTGCCTCTGTCTCCGTGTGTCTTAATCTGTGTCTCAGTCTGTGCGCCTATGTACCTGTGTCTCCGTCTCTGTGTCTCTGTCTCTGTCTCTGTCTCTGTCTCCGTCTCCGTCTCCGTCTCCGTCTCTGTCTCTATCTCTGTCTCTGTCTCTGTATCTGTCTCTGTTTCTGTCTCTGTCTCTGTCTCTGTATCTGTCTCTGTCTCTGTCTCTGTCTCTGTCTCTGTCTCTGTCTCTGTCTCTGTCTCTGTCTCTGTCTCTGTCTCTCTCTCTGTCTCTGCGTCTGTCTCTGTCCCTGTCTCTGTCTCTGTCTCTGTCTCTGTCTCTGTCTCTGTCTCTCTTTCTCTGTCTCTGTGCCTCTGTCTCTGTCTCTGTCGCTGTCTCTATCTCTCTCTCTGTCTCCGTCTCTGTCCCTGTCTCAACTCTGTCTCTGTCTCTGTATCTGTCTCTGTCTCTGTGTCTCTGTCTCTGTGTCTCTGTCGCTGTCTCTATCTCTCTCTCTGTCTCCGTCTCTGTCCCTGTCTCAACTCTGTCTCTGTCTCTGTCTCTGTCTCTGTGTCTCTGTCTCTGTGTCTCTGTGTCTGTGTCTCTGTCTCTGTGTCTCTGTCTCTGTGTCTCTGTCTCTGTGTCTCTGTCTATGTGTCTCTGTCTCTGTGTCTCTGTCTCTGTGTCTCTGTCTCTGTGTCTCTGTCTCTGTGTCTCTGTCTCTGTGTCTCTGTCTCTGTGTCTCTGTCTCTGTGTCTCTGTCTCTGTGTCTCTGTCTCTGTGTCTCTGTCTCTGTGTCTCTGTCTCTGTGTCTCTGTCTCTGTGTCTCTGTCTCTGTGTCTAACTCTCCTTGTATCTGTCTCTGTGCCTCTGCCTCTGTCTCTGTCTCTGTCTCTGTCTCTGTCTCTGTCTCTGTCTCTGTCTCTGTCTCTGTCTCTGTCTCTGTCTCTGTCTCTGTCTCTGTCTCTGTCTCTGTCTCTGTCTCTGTCTCTGTCTCTGTCTCTGTCTCTGTCTCTGTCTCTGTCTCTGTCTCTGTCTCTGTCTCTGTCTCTGTCTCTTTCTCTGTCTCTGTCTCTGTGTCTGTCTCTGTCTCTGTGTCTCTGTGTCTCTGTCTCTGTCTCTGTCACCTGTGTCTCTGTCTCTGTGTCTCTGTCTCTGTGTCTCTGTCTCTGTGTCTCTGTGTCTCTGTCCCTGTGTCTCTGTCTCTGTGTCTCTGTCTCTGTCTCTGTCTCTGTCTCTGTCTCTGTCTCCGTCTCCGTCTCCGTCTCTGTCTCTGTCTCTGTCTCTGTCTCTGTCTCTGTCTCTGTCTCTGTCTCTGTCTCTGCCTCTGTCTCTGTCCCTGTCTCTGTCTCTCTCTCTGTCTCTGTCTCTCTTTCTCTGTCTCTGTGTCTCTGTCTCTGTCTCTGTCTCTGTCTCTATCTCTCTCTCTGTCTCCGTCTCTGTCTCTGTCTCTGTGCCCCTGTCCCTGTGTCTCTGTCTCTGTGTCTCTGTCTCTGTGTATCTGTCTCTGTGTCTCTATCTCTGCCTCTATCTCTGTCTCTGTCTCTGTCTCTGTCTCTGTCTCTGTCTCTGTCTCTGTCTCTGTCTCTGTCTCTGTCCCTGTCTCTGTCTCTGTCTCTGTCTCTGTCTGTGTCTCTGTCTCTGCCTCTGTCTCTGTCCCTGTCTCTGTCTCTGTCTCTGTCTCTGTCTCTGTCTCTGCCTCTGTCTCTGTCCCTGTCTCTGTCTCTCTCTCTGTCTCTGTCTCTCTTTCTCTGTCTCTGTGCCTCTGTCTCTGTCTCTGTCGCTGTCTCTATCTCTCTCTCTGTCTCCGTCTCTGTCCCTGTCTCAACTCTGTCTCTGTCTCTGTATCTGTCTCTGTCTCTGTGTCTCTGTCTCTGTGTCTCTGTCGCTGTCTCTATCTCTCTCTCTGTCTCCGTCTCTGTCCCTGTCTCAACTCTGTCTCTGTCTCTGTCTCTGTCTCTGTGTCTCTGTCTCTGTGTCTCTGTGTCTGTGTCTCTGTCTCTGTGTCTCTGTCTCTGTGTCTCTGTCTCTGTGTCTCTGTCTATGTGTCTCTGTCTCTGTGTCTCTGTCTCTGTGTCTCTGTCTCTGTGTCTCTGTCTCTGTGTCTCTGTCTCTGTGTCTCTGTCTCTGTGTCTCTGTCTCTGTGTCTCTGTCTCTGTGTCTCTGTCTCTGTGTCTCTGTCTCTGTGTCTCTGTCTCTGTGTCTCTGTCTCTGTGTCTCTGTCTCTGTGTCTCTGTCTCTGTGTCTAACTCTCCTTGTATCTGTCTCTGTGCCTCTGCCTCTGTCTCCGTGTGTCTTAATCTGTGTCTCAGTCTGTGCGCCTATGTACCTGTGTCTCCGTCTCTGTGTCTCTGTCTCTGTCTCTGCCTCTGTCTCCGTCTCCGTCTCCGTCTCCGTCTCTGTCTCTATCTCTGTCTCTGTCTCTGTCTCTGTCTCTGTCTCTGTTTCTGTCTCTGTCTCTGTCTCTGTATCTGTCTCTGTCTCTGTCTCTGTCTCTGTCTCTGTCTCTGCCTCTGTCTCTGTCCCTGTCTCTGTCTCTCTCTCTGTCTCTGTCTCTGTCTCTGTCTGTGTCTCTCTTTCTCTATCTCTGTGTCTCTGTCTCTGTCTCTGTCTCTGTCTCTATCTCTCTCTCTGTCTCCGTCTCTGTCTCTGTCTCTGTGACCCTGTCCCTGTGTCTCTGTCTCTGTGTCTCTGTCTCAGTGTATCTGTCTCTGTGTCTCTGTCTCTGTGTCTCTGTCTCCGTGTCTCTGTCTCTGTGTCTCTGTCTCTGTGTCTCTGTCTCTGTGTCTCTGTCTCTGTGTCTCTGTCTCTGTGTCTCTGTCTCTGTGTCTCTGTCTCTGCCTCTGTCTCCGTGTGTCTTTATCTGTGTCTCTGTCTGTGCGCCTTTGTATCTGTGCCTCTGTCTCTGTGTCTCTGTGTTTGTGTCTCTGTCTCTGTGTCTCTGTCTCTGTGTCTCTGTCTCTGTGTCTCTGTCTTTGTGTCTCTATCTCTGTGTCTCTGTCCCTGTGTCTCTGTCACCGTGTCTCTGTCTCTGTGTCTCTTCCTCTGTCTCCGTGTGTCTTAATCTGTGTCTCTGTCTGTGCGCCTTTGTATCTGTGTCTCTGTCTCTGTGTCTCCGTCTCTGTGTCTCTGTCTTTGTGTCTCTGTCTCTGTGTCTCTGTCCCTGCGTCTCTGTCTCCGTGTCGTTGTCTCTGTGTCTCTGTCTCTGTGTCTCTGTCTCTGTGTCTCTGTCTCTGTGTATCTGTCTCTGTGTCTCTATCTCTGTCTCTGTCTCTGTCTCTGCCTCTGTCGCTGTCTCTGCCTCTGTCTCTGTCTCTGTCTCTGTCTCTGTCTATGTATCTGTCTCTGTCTCTGTCTCTGTCTCTGTCTCTGTCTCTGTCTCTGTCTCTGTCTCTGTCTCTGTCTCTGTCTCTGTCTCTGTCTCTGTCTCTGTCTCTGTCTCTGTCTCTGTCTCTGTCTCTGTCTCTGTCTCTGTCTCTGTCTCTGTCTCTGTCTCTGTCTCTGTCTCTGTCTCTGTCTCTGTCTCTGTCTCTGTCTCTGTCTCTGTCTCTGTCTCTGTCTCTGTCTCTGTCTCTGTCTCTGTCTCTGTCTCTGTCTCTGTCTCTGTCTCTGCCTCTGTCTCTGTCTCTGTCTTAGTGTCTCTGTCTCTGTCCCTGTCTCTGTCTCCGCCTCTGTCTCTGTCTCTGCCTCTGCCTCTGCCTCTGTCTCCGGCTCTGTAGCTATGTCTCCATGTCTCTGTCTCTGTCTCTGTGTCTCTGTGTCTCTGTCTCTGTGTCTCTGTCTCTGTGTCTCTGTCTCTGTGTCTCTGTCTCTGTGTCTCTGTCTCTATGTCTCTGTCTCTGTGTCTCTGTCTCTGTGTCTCTGTCTCTGTGTCTCTGTCTCTGTGTCTCTGTCTCTGTGTCTCTGCGTCTCTGTCCCTGTGTCTCTGTCTCTGTGTATCTGTCTCTGTGTCTCTGTCTCTGTGTCTCTGTCTCTGTCTCTGTCTCTGTCTCCGTCTCCGTCTCCGTCTCCGTCTCTGTCTCTGTCTCTGTCTCTGTCTCTGTCTCTGTCTCTGTCTCTGTCTCTGTCTCTGTCTCTGTCTCTGTGTCTGTCTCTGTCTCTGTCTTTGCCTCTGTCTCCGTCCCTGTCTCTGTCTCTGTGCCCCTGTCTCTGTGTCTCTGTCTATGTCTCTGTGTATCTGTCTCTGTGTCTCTATCTCTGCCTCTATCTCTGTCTCTGTCTCTGTCTCTGTCTCTGTCTCTGTCTCTGTCTCTGTCTCTGTCTCTGTCTCTGTCTCTGTCTCTGTCTCTGCCTCTGTCTCCGTCCCTGTCTCTGTCTCTGTGCCCCTGTCTCTGTGTCTCTGTCTCTGTCCCTGTCTCTGTGTATCTGTCTCTGTGTCTCTATCTGTGCCTCTATCTCTGTCCCTGTCTCTGTCTCTGTCTCTGTCTCTGTCTCTGCCTCTGTCTCTGTCCCTGTCTCTGTCCCTCTCTCTGTCTCTGTCTCTCTTTCTCTGTCTCTGTGTCTCTGTCTCTGTCTCTGTCTCTGTCTCTGTCTCTGTCTCTGTCTCTGTCTCTGCCTCTGTCTCTATCCCTGTCTCTGCCTCTCTCTCTGTCTCTGTGTCTCTGTCTCTGTGTATCTGTCTCTGTGTCTCTATCTCTGACTCTGTCTCTGTCTCCGTCTCCTTCTCCGTCTCCGTCTCTGTCTCTGTCTCTGTCTCTGTCTCTGTCTCTGTGTCTCTGTCTCTGTGTCTCTGTGTCTGTGTCTCTGTCTCTGTGTCTCTGTCTCTGTGTCTCTGTCTCTGTGTCTCTGTCTCTGTGTCTCTGTCTCTGTGTCTCTGTCTCTGTGTCTCTGTCTCTGTGTCTCTGTCTCTGTGTCTCTGTCTCTGTGTCTCTGTCTCTGTGTCTCTGTCTCTGTGTCTCTGTCTCTGTCTCTGCCTCTGTCTCCGTCTCCGTCTCCGTCTCCGTCTCTGTCTCTATCTCTGTCTCTGTCTCTGTCTCTGTCTCTGTCTCTGTTTCTGTCTCTGTCTCTGTCTCTGTATCTGTCTCTGTCTCTGTCTCTGTCTCCGTGTGTCTTAATCTGTGTCTCAGTCTGTGCGCCTATGTACCTGTGTCTCCGTCTCTGTGTCTCTGTCTCTGTCTCTGTCTCTGTCTCCGTCTCCGTCTCCGTCTCCGTCTCTGTCTCTATCTCTGTCTCTGTCTCTGCCTCTGTCTCTGTTTCTGTCTCTGTCTCTGTCTCTGTATCTGTCTCTGTCTCTGTCTCTGTCTCTGTCTCTGTCTCTGCCTCTGTCTCTGTCCCTGTCTCTGTCTCTCTCACTGTCTCTGTCTCTGTCTCTGTCTGTGTCTCTCTTTCTCTATCTCTGTGTCTCTGTCTCTGTCTCTGTCTCTGTCTCTATCTCTCTCTCTGTCTCCGTCTCTGTCTCTGTCTCTGTGATCCTGTCCCTGTGTCTCTGTCTCTGGGTCTCTGTCTCTGTGTATCTGTCTCTGTGTCTCTGTCTCTGTGTCTCTGTCTCCGTGTCTCTGTCTCTGTGTCTCTGTCTCTGTGTCTCTGTCTCTGTGTCTCTGTCTCTGTGTCTCTGTCTCTGTGTCTCTGTCTCTGTGTCTCCGTCTCTGTGTCTCTGTCTCTGTGTCTCTGTCTCTGTGTCTCTGTCTCTGTGTCTCTGTCTCTGTGTCTCTGTCTCTGTGTCTCTGTCTCTGTGTCTCTGTCTCTGTGTCTCTCTCTCTGTGTCTCTGTCTCTATGTCTAACTCTCCTTGTCTCTGTCTCTGTCTCTGTCTCTGTCTCTGTCTCTGTTTCTGTCTCTGTCTCTGTCTCTGTCTCTGTCTCTGTCTCTGTCTCTGTCTCTGTCTCTGTCTCTGTCTCTGTCTCTCTCTCTGTCTCTGCGTCTGTCTCTGTCCCTGTCTCTGTCTCTGTCTCTGTCTCTGTCTCTGTTTCTCTTTCTCTGTCTCTGTGCCTCTGTCTCTGTCTCTGTCGCTGTCTCTATCTCTCTCTCTGTCTCCGTCTCTGTCCCTGTCTCAACTCTGTCTCTGTCTCTGTATCTGTCTCTGTCTCTGTCTCTGTCTTAGTGTCTCTGTCTCTGTCTCTGTCTCTGTCTCTGTCTCTGTCTCCGTCTCCGTCTCTGTGTCTCTGTCTCAGTGCCCCTGTCTCTGTGTCTCTGTCTCTGTCTCTGTCTCTGTGTATCTGTCTCTGTGTCTCTATCTCTGCCTCTATCTCTGTCCCTGTCTCTGTCTCTGTCTCTGTCTCTGTCTCTGTCTCTGCCTCTGTCTCTGTCCCTGTCTCTGTCTCTCTCTCTGTCTCTGTCTCTCTTTCTCTGTCTCTGTGTCTCTGTCTCTGTCTCTGTCTCTGTCTCTATCTCTCTCTCTGTCTCCGTCTCTGTCTCTGTCTCTGTGCCCCTGTCCCTGTGTCTCTGTCTCTGTGTCTCTGTCTCTGTGTATCTGTCTCTGTGTCTCTATCTCTGCCTCTATCTCTGTCTCTGTCTCTGTCTCTGTCTCTGTCTCTGTCTCTGTCTCTGTCTCTGTCTCTGTCTCTGTCCCTGTCTCTGTCTCTGTCTCTGTCTCTGTCTGTGTCTCTGTCTCTGCCTCTGTCTCTGTCCCTGTCTCTGTCTCTGTCTCTGTCTCTGTCTCTGTCTCTGCCTCTGTCTCTGTCCCTGTCTCTGTCTCTCTCTCTGTCTCTGTCTCTCTTTCTCTGTCTCTGTGTCTCTGTCTCTGTCTCTGTCTCTGTCTCTGTCTCTGCCTCTGTCTCCGTCCCTGTCTCTGTCTCTGTGCCCCTGTCTCTGTGTCTCTGTCTCTGTCTCTGTCTCTGTCTCTGTCTCTGTCTCTGTCTCTGTCTCTGTCTCTGTCTCTGTCTCTGTCTCTGTCTCTGTCTCTGTCTCTGTCTCTGTCTCTGTCTCTGTCTCTGTCTCTGTCTCTGTCTCTGTCTCTGTCTCTGTCTCTGTCTCTGTCTCTGTCTCTGTCTCTGTCTCTGTGTCTGTCTCTGTCTCTGTCTCTGTCTCTGTCTCTGTCTCTGTCACCTGTGTCTCTGTCTCTGTGTCTCTGTCTCTGTGTCTCTGTCTCTGTGTCTCTGTCTCTGTGTCTCTGTCTCTCTGTCTCTGTCTCTGTCTCTGTCTCTGTCTCTGTCTCTGTCTCTGCCTCTGTCTCTGTCTCTGTCTCTGTCTCTGCCTCTGTCTCTGTCCCTGTCTCTGTCTCTGTCTCTGTGTCTCTGTCTCTGTGTCTCTGCGTCTCTGTCCCTGTGTCTCTGTCTCTGTGTATCTGTCTCTGTGTCTCTGTCTCTGTGTCTCTGTCTCTGTCTCTGTCTCTGTCTCCGTCTCCGTCTCCGTCTCCGTCTCTGTCTCTGTCTCTGTGTCTCTGTCTCTGTGTCTCTGTCTCTGTGTCTCTGTCTCTGTGTCTCTGTCTCTGTGTCTCTGTCTCTGTGTCTAACTCTCCTTGTCTCTGTCTCTGTCTCTGTCTCTGCCTCTGTCTCTATCCCTGTCTCTGCCTCTCTCTCTGTCTCTGTGTCTCTGTCTCTGTGTATCTGTCTCTGTGTCTCTATCTCTGACTCTGTCTCTGTCTCTGTCTCCTTCTCCGTCTCCGTCTCTGTCTCTGTCTCTGTCTCTGTCTCTGTCTCTGTGTCTCTGTCTCTGTGTCTCTGTGTCTGTGTCTCTGTCTCTGTGTCTCTGTCTCTGTGTCTCTGTCTCTGTGTCTCTGTCTCTGTGTCTCTGTCTCTGTGTCTCTGTCTCTGTGTCTCTGTCTCTGTGTCTCTGTCTCTGTGTCTCTGTCTCTGTGTCTCTGTCTCTGTGTCTCTGTCTCTGTGTCTCTGTCTCTGTGTCTCTGTCTCTGTGTCTCTGTCTCTGTGTCTCTGTCTCTGTGTCTCTGTCTCTGTGTCTAACTCTCCTTGTATCTGTCTCTGTGCCTCTGCCTCTGTCTCCGTGTGTCTTAATCTGTGTCTCAGTCTGTGCGCCTATGTACCTGTGTCTCCGTCTCTGTGTCTCTGTCTCTGTCTCTGTCTCTGTCTCCGTCTCCGTCTCCGTCTCCGTCTCTGTCTCTATCTCTGTCTCTGTCTCTGCCTCTGTCTCTGTTTCTGTCTCTGTCTCTGTCTCTGTATCTGTCTCTGTCTCTGTCTCTGTCTCTGTCTCTGTCTCTGCCTCTGTCTCTGTCCCTGTCTCTGTCTCTCTCACTGTCTCTGTCTCTGTCTCTGTCTGTGTCTCTCTTTCTCTATCTCTGTGTCTCTGTCTCTGTCTCTGTCTCTGTCTCTATCTCTCTCTCTGTCTCCGTCTCTGTCTCTGTCTCTGTGATCCTGTCCCTGTGTCTCTGTCTCTGGGTCTCTGTCTCTGTGTATCTGTCTCTGTGTCTCTGTCTCTGTGTCACTGTCTCCGTGTCTCTGTCTCTGTGTCTCTGTCTCTGTGTCTCTGTCTCTGTGTCTCTGTCTCTGTGTCTCTGTCTCTGTGTCTCTGTCTCTGTGTCTCCGTCTCTGTGTCTCTGTCTCTGTGTCTCTGTCTCTGTGTCTCTGTCTCTGTGTCTCTGTCTCTGTGTCTCTGTCTCTGTGTCTCTGTCTCTGTGTCTCTGTCTCTGTGTCTCTGTCTCTGTGTCTCTCTCTCTGTGTCTCTGTCTCTATGTCTAACTCTCCTTGTCTCTGTCTCTGTCTCTGTCTCTGTCTCTGTCTCTGTTTCTGTCTCTGTCTCTGTCTCTGTCTCTGTCTCTGTCTCTGTCTCTGTCTCTGTCTCTGTCTCTGTCTCTGTCTCTCTCTCTGTCTCTGCGTCTGTCTCTGTCCCTGTCTCTGTCTCTGTCTCTGTCTCTGTCTCTGTTTCTCTTTCTCTGTCTCTGTGCCTCTGTCTCTGTCTCTGTCGCTGTCTCTATCTCTCTCTCTGTCTCCGTCTCTGTCCCTGTCTCAACTCTGTCTCTGTCTCTGTATCTGTCTCTGTCTCTGTCTCTGTCTTAGTGTCTCTGTCTCTGTCTCTGTCTCTGTCTCTGTCTCTGTCTCCGTCTCCGTCTCTGTGTCTCTGTCTCAGTGCCCCTGTCTCTGTGTCTCTGTCTCTGTCTCTGTCTCTGTGTATCTGTCTCTGTGTCTCTATCTCTGCCTCTATCTCTGTCCCTGTCTCTGTCTCTGTCTCTGTCTCTGTCTCTGTCTCTGCCTCTGTCTCTGTCCCTGTCTCTGTCTCTCTCTCTGTCTCTGTCTCTCTTTCTCTGTCTCTGTGTCTCTGTCTCTGTCTCTGTCTCTGTCTCTATCTCTCTCTCTGTCTCCGTCTCTGTCTCTGTCTCTGTGCCCCTGTCCCTGTGTCTCTGTCTCTGTGTCTCTGTCTCTGTGTATCTGTCTCTGTGTCTCTATCTCTGCCTCTATCTCTGTCTCTGTCTCTGTCTCTGTCTCTGTCTCTGTCTCTGTCTCTGTCTCTGTCTCTGTCTCTGTCCCTGTCTCTGTCTCTGTCTCTGTCTCTGTCTGTGTCTCTGTCTCTGCCTCTGTCTCTGTCCCTGTCTCTGTCTCTGTCTCTGTCTCTGTCTCTGTCTCTGCCTCTGTCTCTGTCCCTGTCTCTGTCTCTCTCTCTGTCTCTGTCTCTCTTTCTCTGTCTCTGTGTCTCTGTCTCTGTCTCTGTCTCTGTCTCTGTCTCTGCCTCTGTCTCCGTCCCTGTCTCTGTCTCTGTGCCCCTGTCTCTGTGTCTCTGTCTCTGTCTCTGTCTCTGTCTCTGTCTCTGTCTCTGTCTCTGTCTCTGTCTCTGTCTCTGTCTCTGTCTCTGTCTCTGTCTCTGTCTCTGTCTCTGTCTCTGTCTCTGTCTCTGTCTCTGTCTCTGTCTCTGTCTCTGTCTCTGTCTCTGTCTCTGTCTCTGTCTCTGTCTCTGTCTCTGTCTCTGTCTCTGTCTCTGTCTCTGTGTCTGTCTCTGTCTCTGTCTCTGTCTCTGTCTCTGTCTCTGTCACCTGTGTCTCTGTCTCTGTGTCTCTGTCTCTGTGTCTCTGTCTCTGTGTCTCTGTCTCTGTGTCTCTGTCTCTCTGTCTCTGTCTCTGTCTCTGTCTCTGTCTCTGTCTCTGTCTCTGCCTCTATCTCTGTCTCTGTCTCTGTCTCTGCCTCTGTCTCTGTCCCTGTCTCTGTCTCTGTCTCTGTGTCTCTGTCTCTGTGTCTCTGCGTCTCTGTCCCTGTGTCTCTGTCTCTGTGTATCTGTCTCTGTGTCTCTGTCTCTGTGTCTCTGTCTCTGTCTCTGTCTCTGTCTCCGTCTCCGTCTCCGTCTCCGTCTCTGTCTCTGTCTCTGTCTCTGTCTCTGTCTCTGTCTCTGTCTCTGTCTCTGTCTCTGTGTCTGTCTCTGTCTCTGTCTCTGTCTCTGTCTCTGTCTCTGTCTCTGTGTCTCTGTCTCTGTGTCTCTGTCTCTGTGTCTCTGTCTCTGTGTCTCTGTGTCTCTGTCCCTGTGTTTCTGTCTCTGTGTCTCTGTCTCTGCGTCTCTGTCTCTGTGTATCTGTCTCTGTGTCTCTGTCTCTGTGTCTCTGTCTCTGTCTCTGTCTCTGTCTCCGTCTCCGTCTCCGTCTCCGTCTCTGTCTCTGCCTCTGTCTCTGTCTCTGTCTCTGTCTCTGTCTCTGTCTCTGTCTGTGTCTCTGTCTCTGTCTCTGTCTCTGTCTCTGCCTCTGTCTCTGTCTCTGTCTCTGTCTCTGTCTCCGTCTCCGTCTCCGTCTCCGTCTCCGTCTCTGTCTCTGTCTCTGTCTCTGTCTCTGTCTCTGTCTCTGTCTCTGTCTCTGTCTCTGTCTCTGTCTCTGTCTCTGTCTCTGTCTCTGTCTCTGCCTCTGTCTCTGTCCCTGTCTCTGTCTCTGTCTCCGTCTCTGCCTCTGTCTCTGTCCCTGTCTCTGTCTCTCTCACTGTCTCTGTCTCTGTCTCTGTCTCTGTCTCTGTCTCTGTCTCTGTCTCTGTCTCTGCCTCTGTCTCTGTCTCTGTCTCTGTCTCTGCCTCTGTCTCTGTCCCTGTCTCTGTCTCTGTCTCCGTCTCTGCCTCTGTCTCTGTCCCTGTCTCTGTCTCTCTCACTGTCTCTGTCTCTGTCTCTGTCTCTGTGTCTCTTTCTCTGTCTCTGTGCCTCTGTCTCTGTCTCTGTCTCAGTCTCTATCTCTCTCTCTGTCTCCGTCTCTGTCTCTGTGTCTCTGTCTCTGTGTCTCTGTCTCTGTGTCTCTATCTCTGTGTCTCTGTCTCTGTGTCTCTGTCTCTGTGTCTCTGTCTCTGTGTCTTTGTCTCTGTGTCTCTGTGTCTCTGTCTCTGTGTCTCTGTCTCTGTGTCTCTGTCTCTGTGTCTCTGTGTCTGTGTCTCTGTCCCTGTGTCTCTGTCTCTGTGTCTCTGTCTCTGTGTCTCTGTGTCTCTGTGTCTCTGTCTCTGTGTCCCTGTCTCTGTGTCTCTATCTCTGTGTCTCTGTCTCTGTGTCTCTGTCTCTGTGTCTAACTCTCCTTGTATCTGTCTGTGTGCCTCTGCCTCTATCTCCGTGTGTCTTAATCTGTGTCTCAGTCTGTGCGCCTATGTATCTGTGTCCCCGTCTCTGTGTCTCTGTCTCTGTCTCTGTCTCTGACTCCGTCTCCGTCTCTGTCTCTGTCTCCCTCCCTGTCTCTGTCTCTGTATATGTCTCTGTCTCTGTCTCTGTCTCTGCCTCTGTCTCTGTCTCTGTCTCTGTCTCTGTCTCTGTGTCCAACTCTCCTTGTATCTGTCTCTGTCTCTGTGTCTCTCTCTCTGTGTCTCTCTCTCTGTGTCTCTGTCTCTGTGTCTCTGTCTCTGTGTCTCTGTCTCTGTGTCTCTGTCTCTGTGTCTCTGTCTCTGTGTCTCTGTCTCTGTCTCAGTCTCTATCTCTCTCTCTGTCTCCGTCTCTGTCTCTGTGTCTCTGTCTCTGTGTCTCTGTCTCTGTGTCTCTGTCTCTGTCTCTGTGTCTCTGTCTCTGTGTCTCTGTCTCTGTGTCTCTGTCTCTGTGTCTCTGTCTCTGTGTCTCTGTCTCTGTGTCTCTGTCTCTGTGTCTCTGTCTCTGTGTCTCTGTCTCTGTGTCTCTGTGTCTCTGTCTCTGTGTCTCTGTCTCTGTGTCTCTGTCTCTGTGTCTCTGTCCCTGTGTCTCTGTCTCTGTATCTCTGTCTCTGTGTCTCTGTGTCTCTGTGTCTCTGTCTCTGTGTCTCTGTCTCTGTGTCTCTATCTCTGTATCTCTGTCTCTGTGTCTCTGTCTCTGTGTCTCTGTCTCTGTGTCTCTGTCTCTGTGTCTCTGTCTCTGTGTCTCTGTCTCTGTGTCTCTGTCTCTGTGTCTCTGTCTCTGTGTCTCTGTCTCTGTGTCTCTGTCTCTGTGTCTCTGTCTCTGTGTCTCTCTCTCTGTGTCTCTGTCTCTGCGTCTCTGTCTCTGTGTCTAACTCTCCTTGTATCTGTCTCTGTGCCTCTGCCTCTATCTCCGTGTGTCTTAATCTGTGTCTCAGTCTGTGCGCCTATGTATCTGTGTCTCCGTCTCTGTGTCTCTGTCTCTGTCTCTGTCTCTGTCTCCGTCTCCGTCTCCGTCTCCGTCTCTGCCTCTGTCTCTGTCTCTGTCTCTGTCTCTGTCTCTGTCTCTGTCTCTGTCTCTGTATCTGTCTCTGTCTCTGTCTCTGTCTCTGCCTCTGTCTCTGTCCCTGTCTCTGGCTCTCTCTCTGTCTCTGTCTCTGTCTCTGTCTCTGTCTCTCTTTCTCTGTCTCTGTGTCTCTGTCTCTGTCTCTGTCTCTGTCTCTATCTCTCTCTCTGTCTCCGTCTCTGTCTCTGTCTCTGTGCCCCTGTCCCTGTGTCTCTGTCTCTGTGTCTCTGTCTCTGTGTATCTGTCTCTGTGTCTCTATCTCTGACTCTGTCTCTGTCTCCGTCTCTGTCTCTGTCTCTGTCTCTGTCTCTGTCTCTGTATCTGTGTCTCTGTCTCTGTGTCTCTGTGTCTCTGTGTCTCTGTGTCTCTGTCTCTGTGTCTCTGTCTCTGTGTCTCTATCTCTGTGTCTCTGTCTCTGTGTCTCTGTCTCTGTGTATCTGTCTCTGTGTCTCTATCTGTGACTCTGTCTCTGTCTCCGTCTCCGTCTCCGTCTCCGTCTCCGTCTCCGTCTCTGTCTCTGTCTCTGTCTCTGTCTCTGTCTCTGTCTCTGTGTCTCTGTCTCTGTGTCTCTGTCTCGGTGTCTCTGTCTCTGTGTCTCTGTCTCTGTGTCTCTGTCTCTGTGTCTCTGTCTCTGTGTCTCTGTCGATGTGTCTCTGTCTCTGTGTCTCTGTCTCTGTGTCTCTGTCTCTGTGTCTCTGTGTCTCTGTCTCTGTGTCTCTGTCTCTGTGTCTCTGTCTCCGTGTCTCTGTCTCTGTGTCTCTGTCTCTGTGTCTAACTCTCCTTGTCTCTGTCTCTGTGCCTCTGCCTCTGTCTGCGTGTGTCTTAATCTGTGTCTCAGTCTGTGCGCCTATGTATCTGTGTCTCCGTCGCTGTGTCTCTGTCTCTGTCTCTGTCTCTGTCTCCGTCTCCGTCTCTGTCTCGGTCTCTGTCTCTGTCTCTGTCTCTGTCTCTGTCTCTGTCTCTGTCGCTGTCTCTGTGTCTCTGTCTCTGTCTCTGTCTCTATCTCTGTCTCTGTCTCTGTCTCTGTCTCTGTCTCTGTCTCTGTCTCTGTCTCTGTTTCTGTCTCTCTCTCTGTCTCTGCGTCTGTCTCTGTCCCTGTCTCTGTCTCTGTCTCTGTCTCTGTCTCTGTCTCTCTTTCTCTGTCTCTGTGCCTCTGTCTCTGTCTCTGTCTCTGTGTCTAACTCTCCTTGTATCTGTCTCTGTGCCTCTGCCTCTTTCTCCGTGTGTCTTAATCTGTGTCTCAGTGTTTGTGTCTCTGTCTCTGTGTCTCTGTCTCTGTGTCTCTGTGTCTGTGTCTCTGTCTCTGTGTCTCTGTCTCTGTGTCTGTCTCTGTCCCTGTCTCTGTCTCTGTCTCTGTCTCTGTCTCTGTCTCTCTTTCTCTGTCTCTGTGCCTCTGTCTCTGTCTCTGTCTCTGTGTCTAACTCTCCTTGTATCTGTCTCTGTGCCTCTGCCTCTTTGTCCGTGTGTCTTAATCTGTGTCTCAGTGTTTGTGTCTCTGTCTCTGTGTCTCTGTCTCTGTGTCTCTGTGTCTGTGTCTCTGTCTCTGTGTCTCTGTCTCTGTCTCTGTCTCTGCCTCTGTCTCTGTCCCTGTCTCTGGCTCTCTCTCTGTCTCTGTCTCTGTCTCTGTCTCTGTCTCTGTCTCTGTCTCTGTCTCTGTCTCTGTCTCTGTCTCTGTCTCTGTCCCTGTCTCCGTCTCTGCCTCTGTCTCTGTCCCTGTCTCTGTCTCTCTCACTGTCTCTGTCTCTGTCTCTGTCTCTGTGTCTCTTTCACTGTCTCTGTGTCTGTCTCAGTCTCTATCTCTCTCTCTGTCTCCGTCTCTGTCTCTGTGTCTCTGTCTCTGTGTCTCTTTCTCTGTCTCTGTGCCTCTGTCTCTGTCTCTGTCTCAGTCTCTATCTCTCTCTCTGTCTCCGTCTCTGTCTCTGTGTCTCTGTCTCTGTGTCTCTGTCTCTGTCTCTGTGTCTCTGTCTCTGTGTCTCTGTCTCTGTGTCTCTGTCTCTGTGTCTCTGTCTCTGTGTCTCTGTGTCTCTGTCTCTGTGTCTCTGTCTCTGTGTCTCTGTCTCTGTGTCTCTGTCCCTATGTCTCTGTCTCTGTGTCTCTGTCTCTGTGTCTCTGTGTCTCTGTGTCTCTGTCTCTGTGTCTCTATCTCTGCGTCTCTGTCTCTGTGTCTCTGTCTCTGTGTCTCTGTCTCTGTGTCTCTGTCTCTGTGTCTCTGTCTCTGTGTCTCTGTCTCTGTGTCTCTGTCTCTGTGTCTCTGTCCCTGTGTCTCTGTCTCTGTGTCTCTGTCTCTGTGTCTCTGTCTCTGTGTCTCTGTCTCTGTGTCTCTGTCTCTGTGTCTCTGTCTCTGTGTCTCTGTCTCTGTGTCTCTGTCTCTGTGTCTCTGTCTCTGTGTCTCTGTCTCTGTGTCTCTGTCTCTGTGTCTCTGTCTCTGTGACTCTGTCTCTGTGTCTCTGTCTCTGTGTCTAACTCTCCTTGTCTCTGCCTCTGTCTCTATCTCTGGCTCTGTCTCTGTCTCCGTCTCCGTCTCCGTCTCCGTCTCTGTCTCTGTCTCTGTCTCTGTCTCTGACTCTGTCTCTGTCTCCGTCTCCGTCTCCGTCTCCGTCTCTGTCTCTGTCTCTGTCTCTGTCTCTGTCTCTGTGTCTCTGTCTCTGTGTCTCTGTCTCTGTGTCTCTGTCTCTGTGTCTCTGTCTCTGTGTCTCTGTCTCTGTGTCTCTGTCTCTGTGTCTCTGTCTCTGTGTCTCTGTCTCTGTGTCTCTGTCTCTGTGTCTAACTCTCCTTGTATCTGTCGCTGTGTCTAACTCTCCTTGTATCTGTCTCTGTGTCTAACTCTCCTTGTATCTGTCTCTGTGCCTCTGCCTCTGTCTCCGTGTGTCTTAATCTGTGTCTCAGTCTGTGCGCCTATGTACCTGTGTCTCCGTCTCTGTGTCTCTGTCTCTGTCTCTGTCTCTGTCTCCGTCTCCGTCTCCGTCTCCGTCTCTGTCTCTATCTCTGTCTCTCTCTCTGTCTCTGTCTCTGTTTCTGTCTCTGTTTCTGTCTCTGTCTCTGTCTCTGTATCTGTCTCTGTCTCTGTCTCTGTCTCTGTCTCTGTCTCTGCCTCTGTCTCTGTCCCTGTCTCTATCTCTCTCTCTGTCTCCGTCTATGTCTCTGTCTCTGTGCCCCTGTCCCTGTGTCTCTGTCTCTGTGTATCTGTCTCTCTGTCTCTGTCTCTGTGTCTCTGTTTCTGTGTCTCTGTCTCTGTGTCTCTGTCTCTGTGTCTCTGTCTCTGTGTCTCTGTCTCTGTGTCTCTGTCTCTGTGTCTCTGTCTCTGTGTCTCTGTCTCTGTGTCTCTGTCTCTGTGTCTCTGTCTCTGTGTCTCTGTCTCTGTGTCTCTGTCTCTGTGTCTCTGTCTCTGTGTCTCTGTCTCTGTGTCTCTGTCTCTGTGTCTCTGTCTCTGTGTCTCTGTCTCTGTGTCTCTGTCTCTGTGTCTCTGTCTCTGTGTCTCTGTCTCTGTGTCTCTGTCTCTGTGTCTAACTCTCCTTGTCTCTGCCTCTGTCTCTATCTCTGGCTCTGTCTCTGTCTCCGTCTCCGTCTCCGTCTCCGTCTCTGTCTCTGTCTCTGTCTCTGTCTCTGACTCTGTCTCTGTCTCCGTCTCCGTCTCCGTCTCCGTCTCTGTCTCTGTCTCTGTCTCTGTCTCTGTCTCTGTGTCTCTGTCTCTGTGTCTCTGTCTCTGTGTCTCTGTCTCTGTGTCTCTGTCTCTGTGTCTCTGTCTCTGTGTCTCTGTCTCTGTGTCTCTGTCTCTGTGTCTCTGTCTCTGTGTCTCTGTCTCTGTGTCTCTGTCTCTGTGTCTAACTCTCCTTGTATCTGTCGCTGTGTCTAACTCTCCTTGTATCTGTCTCTGTGTCTAACTCTCCTTGTATCTGTCTCTGTGCCTCTGCCTCTGTCTCCGTGTGTCTTAATCTGTGTCTCAGTCTGTGCGCCTATGTACCTGTGTCTCCGTCTCTGTGTCTCTGTCTCTGTCTCTGTCTCTGTCTCCGTCTCCGTCTCCGTCTCCGTCTCTGTCTCTATCTCTGTCTCTCTCTCTGTCTCTGTCTCTGTTTCTGTCTCTGTTTCTGTCTCTGTCTCTGTCTCTGTATCTGTCTCTGTCTCTGTCTCTGTCTCTGTCTCTGCCTCTGTCTCTGTCCCTGTCTCTATCTCTCTCTCTGTCTCCGTCTATGTCTCTGTCTCTGTGCCCCTGTCCCTGTGTCTCTGTCTCTGTGTATCTGTCTCTCTGTCTCTGTCTCTGTGTCTCTGTTTCTGTGTCTCTGTCTCTGTGTCTCTGTCTCTGTGTCTCTGTCTCTGTGTCTCTGTCTCTGTGTCTCTGTCTCTGTGTCTCTGTCTCTGTGTCTCTGTCTCTGTGTCTCTGTCTCTGTGTCTCTGTCTCTGTGTCTCTGTCTCTGTGTCTCTGTCTCTGTGTCTCTGTCTCTGTGTCTCTGTCTCTGTGTCTCTGTCTCTGTGTCTCTGTCTCTGTGTCTCTGTCTCTGTGTCTCTGTCTCTGTGTCTCTGTCTCTGTGTCTCTGTCTCTGTGTCTCTGTCTCTGTGTCTCTGTCTCTGTGTCTCTGTCTCTGTGTCTCTGTCTCTGTGTCTCTGTCTCTGTGTCTCTGTCTCTGTGTCTCTGTCTCTGTGTCTCTGTCTCTGTGTCTCTGTCTCTGTGTCTCTGTCTCTGTGTCTCTGTCTCTGTGTCTCTGTCTCTGTGTCTCTGTCTCTGTGTCTCTGTCTCTGTGTCTCTGTCTCTGTGTCTCTGTCTCTGTGTCTCTGTCTCTGTGTCTCTGTCTCTGTGTCTCTGTCTCTGTGTCTAAGTCTCCTTGTCTCTGTCTCTGTGTCTCTGCCTCTGTCTCCGTGTGTCTTAATCTGTGTCTCTGTCTGTGCGCCTTTGTATCTGTGTCTCTGTCTCTGTGTCTCTGTGTTTGTGTCTCTGTCTCTGTGTCTCTGTCTCTGTGTCTCTGTCTTTGTGTCTCTGTCTCTGTGTCTCTGTCCCTGTGTCTCTGTCTCCGTGTCTCTGTCTCTGTGTCTCTGCCTCTGTCTCCGTGTGTCTTAATCTGTGTCTCTGTCTGTGCGCCTTTGTATCTGTGTCTCTGTCTCTGTGTCTCTGTGTTTGTGTCTCTGTCTCTGTGTCTCTGTCTCTGTGTCTCTGTCTTTGTGTCTCTGTCTCTGTGTCTCTGTCCCTGTGTCTCTGTCTCCGTGTCTCCGTCTCTGTGTCTCTGTCTCTGTGTCTCTGTCTCTGTGTCTCTGTCTCTGTGTATCTGTCTCTGTGTCTCTATCTCTGTCTCTGTCTCTGTCTCTGCCTCTGTCGCTGTCTCTGCCTCTGTCTCTGTCTCTGTCTCTGTCTCTGTCTCTGTATCTGTCTCTGTCTCTGTCTCTGTCTCTGTCTCTGTCTCTGTCTCTGTCTCTGTGTATCTGTCTCTGTGTCTCTATCTCTGTCTCTGTCTCTGTCTCTGTCTCTGTCTCTGTCTCTGTCTCTGTCTCTGTCTCTGTCTCTGTCTCTGTCTCTGTCTCTGTCTCTCCCTCTGTCTCTGTCTCTGTCTCTGTCTCTGTCTCTCTTTCTCTGTCTCTGTCTCTGCCTCTGTCTCTGTCTCTATCTCTCTCTCTGTCTCCGTCTCTGTCTCTGTCTCTGTGCCCCTGTCTCTGTGTCTCTGTCTCTGTGTCTCTGTCTCTGTGTCTCTGTCTCTGTGTCTCTGTCTCTGCGTCTCTGTCTCTGTGTCTAACTCTCCTTGTCTCTGTCTCTGTGCCTCTGCCTCTGTCTCCGTGTGCCTTAATCTGTGTCTCAGTCTGTGCGCCTATGTATCTGTGTCTCCGTCGCTGTGTCTCTGTCTCTGTCTCTGTCTCTGTCTCTGTCTCCGTCTCAGTCTCCGTCTCTGTCTCTGTCTCTGTCTCTGTCTCTCCCTCTGTCTCTGTCTCGGTCTCTCTTTCTCTGTCTCTGTCTCTGCCTCTGTCTCTGTCTCTATCTCTCTCTCTGTCTCCGTCTCTGTCTCTGTCTCTGTGCCCCTGTCTCTGTGTCTCTGTCTATGTGTCTCTGTCTCTGTGTCTCTGACTCTGCGTCTCTGTCTCTGTGTCTAACTCTCCTTGTCTCTGTCTCAGTGCCTCTGCCTCTGTCTCCGTGTGTCTTAATCTGTGTCTCAGTCTGTGCGCCTATGTATCTGTGTCTCCGTCGCTGTGTCTCTGTCTCTGTCTCTGTCTCTGTCTCTGTCTCTGTGTCTCTGTCTCTGTGTCTCTGTGTCTGTGTCTCTGTCTCTGTGTCTCTGTCTCTGTGTCTCTGTCTCTGTGTCTCTGTCTCTGTGTCTCTGTCTCTGTGTCTCTGTCTCTGTGTCTCTGTCTCTGTGTCTCTGTCTCTGTGTCTCTGTCTCTGTGTCTCTGTCTCTGTGTCTCTGTCTCTGTGCCTCTGTCTCTGTGTCTCTGTCTCTGTGTCTCTGTCTCTGTGTCTCTGTCTCTGTGTCTCTGTCTCTGTGTCTCTCTCTCTGTGTCTCTGTCTCTATGTCTAACTCTCCTTGTCTCTGTCTCTGTCTCTGTCTCTGTCTCTGTCTCTGTTTCTGTCTCTGTCTCTGTCTCTGTCTCTGTCTCTGTCTCTGTCTCTGTCTCTCTCTCTGTCTCTGCGTCTGTCTCTGTCCCTGTCTCTGTCTCTGTCTCTGTCTCTGTCTCTGTCTCTCTTTCTCTGTCTCTGTGCCTCTGTCTCTGTCTCTGTCGCTGTCTCTATCTCTCTCTCTGTCTCCGTCTCTGTCCCTGTCTCAACTCTGTCTCTGTCTCTGTATCTGTCTCT
>CAMAOD020000295.1:72500-77500 GCA_945859595.2 Megachile willughbiella
TGACTCTGTCTCTGTCTCCGTCTCCGTCTCCGTCTCCGTCTCCGTCTCCGTCTCTGTCTCTGTCTCTGTCTCTGTCTCTGTCTCTGTCTCTGTCTCTGTCTCTGTGTCTCTGTCTCTGTGTCTCTGTCTCTGTGTCTCTGTCTCTGTGTCTCTGTCTCTGTGTCTCTGTCTCTGTGTCTCTGTCTCTGTGTCTCTGTCTCTGTGTCTCTGTCTCTGTGTCTCTGTCTCTGTGTCTCTGTCTCTGTGTCTCTGTCTCTGTGTCTCTGTCTCTGTGTCTCTGTCTCTGTGTCTCTGTCTCTGTGTCTCTGTCTCTGTGTCTCTGTCTCTGTGTCTCTGTCTCTGTGTCTCTGTCTCTGTGTCTCTGTCTCTGTGTCTCTGTCTCTGTGTCTAACTCTCCTTGTCTCTGTCTCTGTCTCTGTCTCTGCCTCTGTCTCTATCCCTGTCTCTGCCTCTCTCTCTGTCTCTGTGTCTCTGTCTCTGTGTATCTGTCTCTGTGTCTCTATCTCTGACTCTGTCTCTGTCTCCGTCTCCGTCTCCGTCTCCGTCTCTGTCTCTGTCTCTGTCTCTGTCTCTGTCTCTGTCTCTGTGTCTCTGTCTCTGTGTCTTTGTGTCTGTGTCTCTGTCTCTGTGTCTCTGTCTCTGTGTCTCTGTCTCTGTGTCTCTGTCTCTGTGTCTCTGTCTCTGTGTCTCTGTCTCTGTGTCTCTGTCTCTGTGTCTCTGTCTCTGTGTCTCTGTCTCTGTGTCTCTGTCTCTGTGTCTCTGTCTCTGTGTCTCTGTCTCTGTGTCTCTGTCTCTGTGTCTCTGTCTCTGTGTCTAACTCTCCTTGTATCTGTCTCTGTGTCTAACTCTCCTTGTATCTGTCTCTGTGCCTCTGCCTCTGTCTCCGTGTGTCTTAATCTGTGTCTCAGTCTGTGCGCCTATGTACCTGTGTCTCCGTCTCTGTGTCTCTGTCTCTGTCTCTGTCTCTGTCTCTGTCTCCGTCTCCGTCTCCGTCTCCGTCTCTGTCTCTATCTCTGTCTCTCTCTCTGTCTCTGTCTCTGTTTCTGTCTCTGTCTCTGTCTCTGTATCTGTCTCTGTCTCTGTCTCTGTCTCTGTCTCTGCCTCTGTCTCTGTCCCTGTCTCTATCTCTCTCTCTGTCTCCGTCTCTGTCTCTGTCTCTGTGCCCCTGTCCCTGTGTCTCTGTCTCTGTGTCTCTGTCTCTGTGTCTCTGTCTCTGTGTATCTGTCTCTCTGTCTCTGTCTCTGTGTCTCTGTCTCTGTGTCTCTGTCTCTGTGTCTCTGTCTCTGTGTCTCTGTCTCTGTGTCTCTGTGTCTCTGTCCCTGTGTCTCTGTCTCTGTGTCTCTGTCTCTGTCTCTGTCTCTGTCTCTGTCTCCGTCTCCGTCTCCGTCTCCGTCTCTGTCTCTGTCTCTGTCTCTGTCTCTGTCTCTGACTCTGTCTCTGTCTCTGTCTCTCTCTCTGTCTCTGTCTCTGTCTCTGTCTCTGTCTCTGCCTCTGTCTCTGTCTCTGTCTCTGTCTCTGTCTCTGCCTCTGTCTCTGTCCCTGTCTCTGTCTCTGTCCCTGTCTCTGTCTCTGTCTCTGTCTCTGTCTCTGTCTCTGTCTCTGTCTCTGTCTCTGTCTCTGTCTCTGTTTCTGTCTCTGTCTCTGTCTCTGTCTCTGTCTCTGTCTTAGTGTCTCTGTCTCTGTCTCTGTCTCTGTCTCTGTCTCTGTCTCCGTCTCCGTCTCTGTGTCTCTGTCTCTGTGCCCCTGTCTCTGTGTCTCTGTCTCTGTCTCTGTCTCTGTGTATCTGTCTCTGTGTCTCTATCTCTGCCTCTATCTCTGTCCCTGTCTCTGTCTCTGTCTCTGTCTCTGTCTCTGTCTCTGCCTCTGTCTATGTCCCTGTCTCTGTCTCTCTCTCTGTCTCTGTCTCTCTTTCTCTGTCTCTGTGTCTCTGTCTCTGTCTCTGTCTCTGTCTCTATCTCTCTCTCTGTCTCCGTCTCTGTCTCTGTCTCTGTGCCCCTGTCCCTGTGTCTCTGTCTCTGTGTCTCTGTCTCTGTGTATCTGTCTCTGTGTCTCTATCTCTGCCTCTATCTCTGTCTCTGTCTCTGTCTCTGTCTCTGTCTCTGTCTCTGTCTCTGTCTCTGTCCCTGTCTCTGTCTCTGTCTCTGTCTCTGTCTGTGTCTCTGTCTCTGCCTCTGTCTCTGTCCCTGTCTCTGTCTCTGTCTCTGTCTCTGTCTCTGCCTCTGTCTCTGTCCCTGTCTCTGTCTCTCTCTCTGTCTCTGTCTCTCTTTCTCTGTCTCTGTGTCTCTGTCTCTGTCTCTGTCTCTGTCTCTGTCTCTGCCTCTGTCTCCGTCCCTGTCTCTGTCTCTGTGTCTCTGTCTCTGTGTCTCTGTGTCTGTGTCTCTGTCTCTGTGTCTCTGTCTCTGTGTCTCTGTCTATGTGTCTCTGTCTCTGTGTCTCTGTCTCTGTGTCTCTGTCTCTGTGTCTCTGTCTCTGTGTCTCTGTCTCTGTGTCTCTGTCTCTGTGTCTCTGTCTCTGTGTCTCTGTCTCTGTGTCTCTGTCTCTGTGTCTCTGTCTCTGTGTCTCTGTCTCTGTGTCTCTGTCTCTGTGTCTCTGTCTCTGTGTCTCTGTCTCTGTGTCTCTGTCTCTGTGTCTCTGTCTCTGTGTCTCTGTCTCTGTGTCTCTGTCTCTGTGTCTCTGTCTCTGTGTCTCTGTCTCTGTGTCTCTGTCTCTGTGTCTCTGTCTCTGTGTCTCTGTCTCTGTGTCTCTGTCTCTGTGTCTCTGTCTCTGTGTCTCTGTCTCTGTGTCTCTGTCTCTGTGTCTCTGTCTCTGTGTCTCTGTCTCTGTGTCTCTGTCTCTGTGTCTCTGTCTCTGCCTCTGTCTCTATCCCTGTCTCTGCCTCTCTCTCTGTCTCTGTGTCTCTGTCTCTGTGTCTCTATCTCTGACTCTGTCTCTGTCTCCGTCTCCGTCTCCGTCTCCGTCTCTGTCTCTGTCTCTGTCTCTGTCTCTGTCTCTGTCTCTGTGTCTCTGTCTCTGTGTCTCTGTCTCTGTGTCTTTGTGTCTGTGTCTCTGTCTCTGTGTCTCTGTCTCTGTGTCTCTGTCTCTGTGTCTCTGTCTCTGTGTCTCTGTCTCTGTGTCTCTGTCTCTGTGTCTCTGTCTCTGTGTCTCTGTCTCTGTGTCTCTGTCTCTGTGTCTCTGTCTCTGTGTCTCTGTCTCTGTGTCTCTGTCTCTGTGTCTCTGTCTCTGTGTCTCTGTCTCTGTGTCCCTGTGTCTCTGTGTCTCTGTCTCTGTGTCTCTATCTCTGTGTCTCTGTCTCTGTGTCTCTGTCTCTGTGTCTCTGTCTCTGTGTCTCTGTCTCTGTGTCTCTGTCTCTGTGTCTCTGTCTCTGTGTCTCTGTCTCTGTGTCTCTGTCCCTGTGTCTCTGTCTCTGTGTCTCTGTCTCTGTGTCTCTGTCTCTGTGTCTCTGTCTCTGTGTCTCTGTCTCTGTGTCTCTGTCTCTGTGTCTCTGTCTCTGTGTCTCTGTCTCTGTGTCTCTGTCTCTGTGTCTAACTCTCCTTGTCTCTGTCTCTGTCTCTGTCTCTGCCTCTGTCTCTATCCCTGTCTCTGCCTCTCTCTCTGTCCCTGTGTCTCTGTCTCTGTGTCTCTGTCTCTGTGTCCCTGTGTCTCTGTGTCTCTGTCTCTGTGTCTCTATCTCTGACTCTGTCTCTGTCTCCGTCTCCGTCTCCGTCTCCGTCTCTGTCTCTGTCTCTGTCTCTGTCTCTGTCTCTGTCTCTGTGTCTCTGTCTCTGTGTCTCTGTCTCTGTGTCTTTGTGTCTGTGTCTCTGTCTCTGTGTCTCTGTCTCTGTGTCTCTGTCTCTGTGTCTCTGTCTCTGTGTCTCTGTCTCTGTGTCTCTGTCTCTGTGTCTCTGTCTCTGTGTCTCTGTCTCTGTGTCTCTGTCCCTGTGTCTCTGTCTCTGTGTCTCTGTCTCTGTGTCTCTGTCTCTGTGTCTCTGTCTCTGTGTCTCTGTCTCTGTGTCTCTGTCTCTGTGTCTCTGTCTCTGTGTCTCTGTCTCTGTGTCTCTGTCTCTGTGTCTCTGTCTCTGTGTCTCTGTCTCTGTGTCTCTGTCTCTGTGTCTAACTCTCCTTGTCTCTGTCTCTATCTCTGCCTCTATCTCTGTCTCTGTCTCTGTCTCTGTCTCTGTCTCTGTCTCTGTCTCTGTCTCTGTCTCTGTCTCTGTCTCTGTCCCTGTCTCTGTCTCTGTCTCTGTCTCTGTCTGTGTCTCTGTCTCTGCCTCTGTCTCTGTCCCTGTCTCTGTCTCTGTCTCTGTCTCTGTCTCTGCCTCTGTCTCTGTCCCTGTCTCTGTCTCTCTCTCTGTCTCTGTCTCTCTTTCTCTGTCTCTGTGTCTCTGTCTCTGTCTCTGTCTCTGTCTCTGTCTCTGCCTCTGTCTCCGTCCCTGTCTCTGTCTCTGTGTCTCTGTCTCTGTGTCTCTGTGTCTGTGTCTCTGTCTCTGTGTCTCTGTCTCTGTGTCTCTGTCTATGTGTCTCTGTCTATGTGTCTCTGTCTCTGTGTCTCTGTCTCTGTGTCTCTGTCTCTGTGTCTCTGTCTCTGTGTCTCTGTCTCTGTGTCTCTGTCTCTGTGTCTCTGTCTCTGTGTCTCTGTCTCTGTGTCTCTGTCTCTGTGTCTCTGTCTCTGTGTCTCTGTCTCTGTGTCTCTGTCTCTGTGTCTCTGTCTCTGTGTCTCTGTCTCTGTGTCTCTGTCTCTGTGTCTCTGTCTCTGTGTCTCTGTCTCTGTGTCTCTGTCTCTGTGTCTCTGTCTCTGTGTCTCTGTCTCTGTGTCTCTGTCTCTGTGTCTCTGTCTCTGTGTCTCTGTCTCTGTGTCTCTGTCTCTGTGTCTCTGTCTCTGTGTCTCTGTCTCTGTGTCTCTGTCTCTGTGTCTCTGTCTCTGTGTCTCTGTCTCTGTGTCTCTGTCTCTGTGTCTCTGTCTCTGTGTCTCTGTCTCTGCCTCTGTCTCTATCCCTGTCTCTGCCTCTCTCTCTGTCTCTGTG
>CAMAOD020000295.1:90000-92500 GCA_945859595.2 Megachile willughbiella
TCTCTGGCTCTCTCTCTGTCTCTGTCTCTGTCTCTGTCCCTGTCTCTCTTTCACTGTCTCTGTGTCTCTGTCTCTGTCTCTGTCTCTGTCTCTATCTCTCTCTCTGTCTCCGTCTCTGTCTCTGTCTCTGTGCCCCTGTCCCTGTGTCTCTGTCTCTGTGTCTCTGTCTCTGTGTATCTGTCTCTGTGTCTCTATCTCTGACTCTGTCTCTGTCTCCGTCTCTGTCTCTGTCTCTGTCTCTGTCTCTGTATTTGTGTCTCTGTCTCTGTGTCTCTGTGTCTCTGTGTCTCTGTCTCTGTGTCTCTGTCTCTGTGTCTCTATCTCTGTGTCTCTGTCTCTGTGTCTCTGTCTCTGTGTATCTGTCTCTGTGTCTCTATCTGTGACTCTGTCTCTGTCTCCGTCTCCGTCTCCGTCTCCGTCTCCGTCTCTGTCTCTGTCTCTGTCTCTGTCTCTGTCTCTGTCTCTGTGTCTCTGTCTCTGTGTCTCTGTCTCGGTGTCTCTGTCTCTGTGTCTCTGTCTCTGTGTCTCTGTCTCTGTGTCTCTGTCTCTGTGTCTCTGTCTCTGTGTATCTGTCTCTGTGTCTCTATCTGTGACTCTGTCTCTGTCTCTGTCTCTGTCTCTGTCTCTGTCTCTGTCTCTGTCTCTGTCTCTGTCTCTGTCTCTGTCTCTGTCTCTGTCTCTGTCTCTGTCTCTGTCTCTGTCTCTGTCTCTGTCTCTGTCTCTGCCTCTGTCTCTGTCTCTGTCTCTGTCTCTGCCTCTGTCTCTGTCCCTGTCTCTGTCTCTGTCCCTGTCTCTGTCTCTGTCTCTGTCTCTGTCTCTGTCTCAGTCTCTGTCTCTGTCTCTGTCTCTGTCTCTGTCTCTGTCTCTGTCTCTGTCTCTGTCTCTGTCTCTGTCTCTGTCTCTGTCTTAGTGTCTCTGTCTCTGTCGCTGTCTCTGTCTCTGTCTCTGTCTCCGTCTCCGTCTCTGTGTCTCTGTCTCTGTGTCTCTGTCTCTGTGTCTCTGTCTCTGTGTCTCTGTCTCTGTGTCTCTGTCTCTGTGTCTCTGTCTCTGTGTCTCTGTCTCTGTGTCTCTGTCTCTGTGTCTCTGTCTCTGTGTCTCTGTATCTGTGTCTCTGCGTCTGTGTCCCTGTGTCTCTGTCTCTGTGTATCTGTCTCTGTGTCTCTGTCTCTGTGTCTCTGTCTCTGTCTCTGTCTCTGTCTCCGTCTCCGTCTCCGTCTCCGTCTCTGTCTCTGTCTCTGTCTCTGTCTCTGTCTCTGTCTCTGTCTCTGTCTCTGTCTCTGTCTCTGTCTCTGTCTCTGTCTCTGTCTCTGTGTCTGTCTCTGTCTCTGTCTTTGCCTCTGTCTCCGTCCCTGTCTCTGTCTATGTGCCCCTGTCTCTGTGTCTCTGTCTATGTCTCTGTGTATCTGTCTCTGTGTCTCCATCTCTGCCTCTATCTCTGTCTCTGTCTCTGTCTCTGTCTCTGTCTCTGTCTCTGTCTCTGTCTCTGTCTCTGTCTCTGTCTCTGTCTCTGCCTCTGTCTCCGTCCCTGTCTCTGTCTCTGTGCCCCTGTCTCTGTGTCTCTGTCTCTGTCCCTCTCTCTGTGTATCTGTCTCTGTGTCTCTATCTGTGCCTCTATCTCTGTCCCTGTCTCTGTCTCTGTCTCTGTCTCTGTCTCTGCCTCTGTCTCTATCCCTGTCTCTGCCTCTCTCTCTGTCTCTGTGTCTCTGTCTCTGTGTATCTGTCTATGTGTCTCTATCTCTGACTCTGTCTCTGTCTCCGTCTCCGTCTCCGTCTCCGTCTCTGTCTCTGTCTCTGTCTCTGTGTCTCTGTCTCTGTGTCTTTGTGTCTGTGTCTCTGTCTCTGTGTCTCTGTCTCCGTGTCTCTGTCTCTGTGTCTCTGTCTCTGTGTCTCTGTCTCTGTGTCTCTGTCTCTGTGTCTCTGTCTCTGTGTCTCTGTCTCTGTGTCTCTGTCTCTGTGTCTCTGTCTCTGTGTCTCTGTCTCTGTGTCTCTGTCTCTGTGTCTAACTCTCCTTGTATCTGTCTCTGTGTCTAACTCTCCTTGTATCTGTCTCTGTGCCTCTGCCTCTGTCTCCGTGTGTCTTAATCTGTGTCTCAGTCTGTGCGCCTATGTACCTGTGTCTCCGTCTCTGTGTCTCTGTCTCTGTCTCTGTCTCTGTCTCCGTCTCCGTCTCCGTCTCCGTCTCTGTCTCTATCTCTGTCTCTCTCTCTGTCTCTGTCTCTGTTTCTGTCTCTGTCTCTGTCTCTGTATCTGTCTCTGTCTCTGTCTCTGTCTCTGTCTCTGCCTCTGTCTCTGTTCCTGTCTCTATCTCTCTCTCTGTCTCCGTCTCTGTCTCTGTCTCTGTGCCCCTGTCCCTGTGTCTCTGTCTCTGTGTCTCTGTCTCTGTGTCTCTGTCTCTGTGTATCTGTCTCTCTGTCTCTGTCTCTGTGTCTCTGTCTCTGTGTCTCTGTCTCTGTGTCTCTGTCTCTGTGTCTCTGTCTCTGTGTCTCTGTCTCTGTGTCTC
>CAMAOD020000295.1:97500-110000 GCA_945859595.2 Megachile willughbiella
TGCCTCTATCTCCGTGTGTCTTAATCTGTGTCTCAGTCTGTGCGCCTATGTATCTGTGTCTCCGTCTCTGTGTCTCTGTATCTGTCTCTGTCTCTGTCTCCGTCTCCGTCTCTGTCTCTGTCTCTGTCTCTGCCTCTGTCCCTGTCTCTGTCTCTGTATCTGTCTCTGTCTCTGTCTCTGTCTCTTTCTCTGCCTCTGTCTCTGTCCCTGTCTCTGGCTCTCTCTCTGTCTCTGTCTCTGTCTCTGTCTCTGTCTCTGTCTCTGTCTCTGTCTCTGTCTCTGTCTCTGTCTCTGTCTCTGTCTCTGTCTCTGTCTCTGTCTCTGTCTCTGTCTCCGTCTCTGCCTCTGTCTCTGTCCCTGTCTCTGTCTCTCTCACTGTCTCTGTCCCTGTCTCTGTCTCTGTGTCTCTTTCTCTGTCTCTGTGCCTCTGTCTCTGTGTCTGTCTCAGTCTCTATCTCTCTCTCTGTCTCTGTCTCTGTCTCTGTGTCTCAGTCTCTGTGTCTCTTTCTCTGTCTCTGTGCCTCTGTCTCTGTCTCTGTCTCAGTCTCTATCTCTATCTCTGTCTCCGTCTCTGTCTCTGAGTCTCTGTCTCTGTGTCTCTGTCTCTGTCTCTGTGTCTCTGTCTCTGTGTCTCTGTCTCTGTGTCTCTGTCTCTGTGTCTCTGTCTCTGTGTCTCTGTCTCTGTGTCTCTGTCTCTGTGTCTCTGTCTCTGTGTCTAACTCTCCTTGTCTCTGTCTCTGTCTCTGTCTCTGCCTCTGTCTCTATCCCTGTCTCTGCCTCTCTCTCTGTCTCTGTGTCTCTGTCTCTGTGTATCTGTCTCTGTGTCTCTATCTCTGACTCTGTCTCTGTCTCCGTCTCCGTCTCCGTCTCCGTCTCTGTCTCTGTCTCTGTCTCTGTCTCTGTCTCTGTCTCTGTGTCTCTGTCTCTGTGTCTTTGTGTCTGTGTCTCTGTCTCTGTGTCTCTGTCTCTGTGTCTCTGTCTCTGTGTCTCTGTCTCTGTGTCTCTGTCTCTGTGTCTCTGTCTCTGTGTCTCTGTCTCTGTGTCTCTGTCTCTGTGTCTCTGTCTCTGTGTCTCTGTCTCTGTGTCTCTGTCTCTGTGTCTCTGTCTCTGTGTCTCTGTCTCTGTGTCTAACTCTCCTTGTATCTGTCTTTGTGTCTAACTCTCCTTGTATCTGCCTCTGTGCCTCTGCCTCTGTCTCCGTGTGTCTTAATCTGTGTCTCAGTCTGTGCGCCTATGTACCTGTGTCTCCGTCTCTGTGTCTCTGTCTCTGTCTCTGTCTCTGTCTCCGTCTCCGTCTCCGTCTCCGTCTCTGTCTCTATCTCTGTCTCTCTCTCTGTCTCGGTCTCTGTTTCTGTCTCTGTCTCTGTCTCTGTATCTGTCTCTGTCTCTGTCTCTGTCTCTGTCTCTGCCTCTGTCTCTGTCCCTGTCTCTATCTCTCTCTCTGTCTCCGTCTCTGTCTCTGTCTCTGTGCCCCTGTCCCTGTGTCTCTGTCTCTGTGTCTCTGTCTCTGTGTCTCTGTCTCTGTGTCTCTGTCTCTGTGTATCTGTCTCTCTGTCTCTGTCTCTGTGTCTCTGTCTCTGTGTCTGTGTCTCTGTCTCTGTGTCTCTGTCTCTGTGTCTCTGTCTCTGTGTCTCTGTCTCTGTGTCTCTGTCTCTGTGTCTCTGTCTCTGTGTCTCTGTCTCTGTGTCTCTGTCTCTGTGTCTCTGTCTCTGTGTCTCTGTCTCTGTGTCTCTGTCTCTGTGTCTCTGTCTCTGTGTCTCTGTCTCTGTGTCTCTGTCTCTGTGTCTCTGTCTCTGTGTCTCTGTCTCTGTGTCTCTGTCTCTGTGTCTCTGTCTCTGTGTCTCTGTCTCTGTGTCTCTGTCTCTGTGTCTCTGTCTCTGTGTCTCTGTCTCTGTGTCTCTGTCTCTGTGTCTCTGTCTCTGTGTCTCTGTCTCTGTGTCTCTGTCTCTGTGTCTCTGTCTCTGTGTCTCTGTCTCTGTGTCTCTGTCTCTGTGTCTCTGTCTCTGTGTCTAACTCTCCTTGTATCTGCCTCTGTGCCTCTGCCTCTATCTCCGTGTGTCTTAATCTGTGTCTCAGTCTGTGCGCCTATGTATCTGTGTCTCCGTCTCTGTGTCTCTGTCTCTGTCTCTGTCTCTGTCTCCGTCTCCGTCTCTGTCTCCGTCTCTGTCTCTGTCTCTGTCCCTGTCTCTGTCTCTGTCTCTGTATCTGTCTCTGTCTCTGTCTCTGTCTCTGCCTCTGTCTCGGTCCCTGCCTCTGGCTCTCTCTCTGTCTCTGTCTCTGTCTCTGTCTCTGTCTCTGTCTCTGTCTCTGTCTCTGTCTCTGTCTCTGTCTCTGTCTCTGTCTCTGTCTCTGTCTCCGTCTCTGCCTCTGTCTCTGTCCCTGTCTCTGTCTCTGTCTCTGTCTCTGTCTCTGTGTCTAACTCTCCTTGTATCTGTCTCTGTGCCTCTGCCTCTATCTCCGTGTGTCTTAATCTGTGTCTCAGTGTTTGTGTCTCTGTCTCTGTGTCTCTGTCTCTGTGTCTCTGTGTCTGTGTCTCTGTCTCTGTGTCTCTGTCTCTGTGTCTCTCTCTCTGTGTCTCTCTCTCTGTGTCTCTGTCTCTGCGTCTCTGTGTCTCTGTCTCTGTGTCTCTGTCTCTGTGTCTCTGTCTCTGTGTCTCTGTCTCTGTGTCTCTGTCTCTGTGTCTCTGTCTCTGTGTCTCTGTCTCTGTGTCTCTGTCTCTGTGTCTCTGTCTCTGTGTCTCTGTCTCTGTGTCTCTGTCTCTGTGTCTCTGTCTCTGTGTCTCTGTCTCTGTGTCTCTGTCTCTGTGTCTAACTCTCCTTGTATCTGTCTCTGTGCCTCTGCCTCTATCTCCGTGTGTCTTAATCTGTGTCTCAGTCTGTGCGCCTATGTATCTGTTTCTCCGTCTCTGTGTCTCTGTATCTGTCTCTGTCTCTGTCTCCGTCTCCGTCTCTGTCTCTGTCTCTGTCTCTGCCTCTGTCCCTGTCTCTGTCTCTGTATCTGTCTCTGTCTCTGTCTCTGTCTCTGCCTCTGTCTCTGTCCCTGTCTCTGGCTCTCTCTCTGTCTCTGTCTCTGTCTCTGTCTCTGTCTCTGTCTCTGTCTCTGCCTCTGTCTCTGTCCCTGCCTCTGGCTCTGTCTCTGTCTCTGTCTCTGTCTCTGTCTCTGTCTCTGTCTCTGTCTCTGTGCCGCTGTCCCTGTGTCTCTGTCTCTGTGTCTCTGTCTCCGTGTCTCTGCCTCTGTGTCTCTGTCTCTGTGTCTCTGTCTCTGTGTCTCTGTCTCTGTGTCTCTGTCTCTGTGTCTCTCTCTCTGTGTCTCTGTCTCTGTGTCTCTGTCTCTGTCTCAGTCTCTATCTCTCTCTCTGTCTCCGTCTCTGTCTCTGTGTCTCTGTCTCTGTCTCTGTCTCTGTCTCCGTCTCTGTGTCTCTGTCTCTGTCTCTGTCTCTGTCTCCGTCTCCGTCTCTGTCTCTGTCTCTGTCTCTGTCTCTGTCCCTGTCTCTGTCTCTGTCTCTGTATCTGTCTCTGTCTCTGTCTCTGTCTCTGCCTCTGTCTCTGTCCCTGCCTCTGGCTCTCTCTCTGTCTCTGTCTCTGTCTCTGTCTCAGTCTCTGTCTCTGTCTCTGTCTCTGTCTCTGTCTCTGTCTCTGTCTCCGTCTCTGCCTCTGTCTCTGTCCCTGTCTCTGTCTCTGTCTCTGTCTCTGTCTCTGTCTCTGTCTCTGTCTCTGTCTCTGTCTCTGTCTCTGCCTCTGTCTCTGTCCCTGTCTCTGTCTCTCTCTCTGTCTCTGTCTCTGTCTCTGTCTGTGTCTCTCTTTCTCTGTCTCTGTGTCTCTGTCTCTGTCTCTGTCTCTGTCTCTATCTCTCTCTCTGTCTCCGTCTCTGTCTCTGTCTCTGTGCCCCTGTCCCTGTGTCTCTGTCTCTGTGTCTCTGTCTCTGTGTATCTGTCTCTGTGTCTCTGTCTCTGTGTCTCTGTCTCTGTGTCTCTGTCTCCGTGTCTCTGTCTCTGTGTCTCTGTCTCTGTGTCTCTGTCTCTGTGTCTCTGTCTCTGTGTCTCTGTCTCTGTGTCTCTGTCTCTGTGTCTCTGTCTCTGTGTCTCTGTCTCTGTGTCTCTGTCTCTGTGTCTCTGTCTCTGTGTCTCTGTCTCTGTGTCTCTGTCTCTGTGTCTCTCTCTCTGTGTCTCTGTCTCTATGTCTAACTCTCCTTGTCTCTGTCTCTGTCTCTGTCTCTGTCTCTGTCTCTGTCTCTGTCTCTGTCTCTGTCTCTGTCTCTGTCTCTGTCTCTGTCTCTGTCTCTGTCTCTCTCTCTGTCTCTGCGTCTGTCTCTGTCCCTGTCTCTGTCTCTGTCTCTGTCTCTGTCTCTGTCTCTGTCTCTCTTTCTCTGTCTCTGTGCCTCTGTCTCTGTCTCTGTCGCTGTCTCTATCTCTCTCTCTGTCTCCGTCTCTGTCCCTGTCTCAACTCTGTCTCTGTCTCTGTATCTGTCTCTGTCTCTGTGTCTCTGTCTCTGTGTCTCTGTCTCTGTGTCTCTGTCTCTGTGTCTCTGTCTCTGTGTCTCTGTCTCTGTGTCTCTGTCTCTGTGTCTCTGTCTCTGTGTCTCTGTCTCTGTGTCTCTGTCTCTGTGTCTCTGTCTCTGTGTCTCTGTCTCTGTGTCTCTGTCTCTGTGTCTCTGTCTCTGTGTCTCTGTCTCTGTGTCTCTGTCTCTGTGTCTCTGTCTCTGTGTCTCTGTCTCTGTGTCTCTGTCTCTGTGTCTCTGTCTCTGTGTCTAACTCTCCTTGTCTCTGTCTCTGTCTCTGTCTCTGCCTCTGTCTCTGTCTCTGTCTCTGTATCTGTCTCTGTCTCTGTCTCTGTCTCTGTCTCTGTCTCTGCCTCTGTTTCTGTCCCTGTCTCTGTCTCTCTCTCTGTCTCTGTCTCTGTCTCTGTCTGTGTCTCTCTTTCTCTATCTCTGTGTCTCTGTCTCTGTCTCTGTCTCTGTCTCTATCTCTCTCTCTGTCTCCGTCTCTGTCTCTGTCTCTGTGACCCTGTCCCTGTGTCTCTGTCTCTGTGTCTCTGTCTCTGTGTATCTGTCTCTGTGTCTCTGTCTCTGTGTCTCTGTCTGTGTGTCTCTGTCTCTGTGTCTCTGTCTCTGTGTCTCTGTCTCTGTGTCTCTGTCTCTGTGTCTCTGTCTCTGTGTCTCTGTCTCTGTCTCTGTCTCTGTCTCTGTCTCTGTGTCTCTGTCTCTGTGTCTCTGTCTCTGTGTCTCTGTCTCTGTGTCTCTGTCTCTGTGTCTCTGTCTCTGTGTCACTGTCTCTGTGTCTCTGTCTCTGTGTCTCTCTCTCTGTGTCTCTGTCTCTATGTCTAACTCTCCTTGTCTCTGTCTCTGTCTCTGTCTCTGTCTCTGTCTCTGTCTCTGTCTCTGTCTCTGTCTCTGTCTCTGTCTCTGTCTCTGTCTCTGTCTCTGTCTCTCTCTCTGTCTCTGCGTCTGTCTCTGTCCCTGTCTCTGTCTCTGTCTCTGTCTCTGTCTCTGTCTCTGTCTCTGTCTCTCTTTCTCTGTCTATGTGCCTCTGTCTCTGTCTCTGTCGCTGTCTCTATCTCTCTCTCTGTCTCCGTCTCTGTCCCTTCTCAACTCTGTCTCTGTCTCTGTATCTGTCTCTGTCTCTGTGTCTCTGTCTCTGTGTCTCTGTCTCTGTGTCTCTGTCTCTGTGTCTCTGTCTCTGTGTCTCTGTCTCTGTGTCTCTGTCTCTGTGTCTCTCTCTCTGTGTCTCTGTCTCTGTGTCTCTGTCTCTGTGTCTCTGTCTCTGTGTCTCTGTCTCTGTGTCTCTGTCTCTGTGTCTCTGTCTCTGTGTCTCTGTCTCTGTGTCGCTGTCTCTGTGTCTCTGTCTCTGTGTCTCTGTCTCTGTGTCTCTGTCTCTGTGTCTCTGTCTCTGTGTCTCTGTCTCTGTGTCTCTGTCTCTGTGTCTCTGTCTCTGTGTCTCTGTCTCTGTGTCTCTGTCTCTGTGTCTCTGTCTCTGTGTCTCTGTCTCTGTGTCTCTGTCTCTGTGTCTCTGTCTCTGTGTCTCTGTCTCTGTGTCTCTGTCTCTGTGTCTAACTCTCCTTGTCTCTGTCTCTGTCTCTATCCCTGTCTCTGCCTCTCTCTCTGTCTCTGTGTCTCTGTCTCTGTGTATCTGTCTCTGTGTCTCTATCTCTGACTCTGTCTCTGTCTCCGTCTCCTTCTCCGTCTCCGTCTCTGTCTCTGTCTCTGTCTCTGTCTCTGTCTCTGTGTCTCTGTCTCTGTGTCTCTGTGTCTGTGTCTCTGTCTCTGTGTCTCTGTCTCTGTGTCTCTGTCTCTGTGTCTCTGTCTCTGTGTCTCTGTCTCTGTGTCTCTGTCTCTGTGTCTCTGTCTCTGTGTCTCTGTCTCTGTGTCTCTGTCTCTGTGTCTCTGTCTCTGTGTCTCTGTCTCTGTGTCTCTGTCTCTGTGTCTCTGTCTCTGTCTCTGTGTCTCTGTGTCTCTGTCTCTGTGTCTCTGTCTCTGTGTCTCTGTCTCTGTGTCTCTGTCTCTGTGTCTCTGTCTCTGTGTCTCTGTCTCTGTGTCTCTCTCTCTGTGTCTCTCTCTCTGTGTCTCTCTCTCTGTGTCTCTGTCTCTGTGTCTCTGTGTCTCTGTGTCTCTGTGTCTCTGTCTCTGTGTCTCTGTCTCTGTGTCTCTGTCTCTGTGTCTCTGTCCCTGTGTCTCTGTGTCTCTGTCCCTGTGTCTCTGTCTCTGTGTCTCTGTCTCTGTCTCTGTCTCTGTCTCTGTCTCTGTCTCTGTCTCTGTCTCTGTCTCTGTCTCTGTCTCTGTCTCTGTCTCTGTCTCTGTCTCTGCCTCTGTCTCTGTCTCTGTCTCTGTCTCTGCCTCTGTCTCTGTCCCTGTCTCTGTCTCTGTCCCTGTCTCTGTCTCTGTCTCTGTCTCTGTCTCTGTCTCTGCCTCTGTCTCTGTCTCTGTCTCTGTCTCTGTCTCTGTCTCTGTCTCTGTCTCTGTCTCTGTCTCTGTCTCTGTCTCTGTCTCTGTCTCTGTCTCTGTCTCTGTCTCTGTCTCTGTCTCTGTCTCTGTCTCTGTCTCTGTCTCTGTCTCTGTCTCTGTCTCTGTCTCTGTCTCTGTCTCTGTCTCTGTCTCTGTCTTAGTGTCTCTGTCTCTGTCGCTGTCTCTGTCTCTGTCTCTGTCTCCGTCTCCGTCTCTGTGTCTCTGTCTCTGTGTCTCTGTCTCTGTGTCTCTGTGTCTCTGTCTCTGTGTCTCTGTCTCTGTGTCTCTGTCACTGTGTCTCTGTCTCTGTGTCTCTGTCTCTGTGTCTCTGTCTCTGTGTCTCTGTCTCTGTGTCTCTGCGTCTCTGTCCCTGTGTCTCTGTCTCTGTGTATCTGTCTCTGTGTCTCTGTCTCTGTGTCTCTGTCTCTGTGTCTCTGTCTCTGTGTCTCTGTCTCTGTGTCTCTGTCTCTGTGTCTCTGTCTCTGTGTCTCTGTCTCTGTGTCTCTGTCTCTGTGTCTCTGTCTCTGTGTCTCTGTCTCTGTGTCTCTGTCTCTGTGTCTCTGTCTCTGTGTCTCTGTCTCTGTGTCTCTGTCTCTGTGTCTCTGTCTCTGTGTCTCTGTCTCTGTGTCTCTGTCTCTGTGTCTCTGTCTCTGTGTCTCTGTCTCTGTGTCTCTGTCTCTTTGTCTCTGTCTCTGTGTCTCTGTCTCTGTGTCTCTGTCTCTGTGTCTCTGTCTCTGTGTCTCTGTCTCTGTGTCTAACTCTCCTTGTCTCTGTCTCTGTCTCTGTCTCTGCCTCTGTCTCTGTCTCTGTCTCTGTATCTGTCTCTGTCTCTGTCTCTGTCTCTGTCTCTGTCTCTGCCTCTGTTTCTGTCCCTGTCTCTGTCTCTCTCTCTGTCTCTGTCTCTGTCTCTGTCTGTGTCTCTCTTTCTCTGTCTCTGTGTCTCTGTCTCTGTCTCTGTCTCTGTCTCAATCTCTCTCTCTGTCTCCGTCTCTGTCTCTGTCTCTGTGCCCCTGTCCCTGTGTCTCTGTCTCTGTGTCTCTGTCTCTGTGTATCTGTCTCTGTGTCTCTGTCTCTGTGTCTCTGTCTCTGTGTCTCTGTCTCCGTGTCTCTGTCTCTGTGTCTCTGTCTCTGTGTCTCTGTCTCTGTGTCTCTGTCTCTGTGTCTCTGTCTCTGTGTCTCTGTCTCTGTGTCTCTGTCTCTGTGTCTCTGTCTCTGTGTCTCTGTCTCTGTGTCTCTGTCTCTGTGTCTCTGTCTCTGTGTCTCTGTCTCTGTGTCTCTGTCTCTGTGTCTCTGTCTCTGTGTCTCTGTCTCTGTGTCTCTGTCTCTGTGTCTCTCTCTCTGTGTCTCTGTCTCTATGTCTAACTCTCCTTGTCTCTGTCTCTGTCTCTGTCTCTGTCTCTGTCTCTGTCTCTGTCTCTGTCTCTGTCTCTGTCTCTGTCTCTGTCTCTGTCTCTGTCTCTCTCTCTGTCTCTGCGTCTGTCTCTGTCCCTGTCTCTGTCTCTGTCTCTGTCTCTGTCTCTGTCTCTGTCTCTCTTTCTCTGTCTCTGTGCCTCTGTCTCTGTCTCTGTCGCTGTCTCTATCTCTCTCTCTGTCTCCGTCTCTGTCCCTGTCTCAACTCTGTCTCTGTCTCTGTATCTGTCTCTGTCTCTGTGTCTCTGTCTCTGTGTCTCTGTCTCTGTGTCTCTGTCTCTGTGTCTCTGTCTCTGTGTCTCTGTCTCTGTGTCTCTGTCTCTGTGTCTCTGTCTCTGTGTCTCTGTCTCTGTGTCTCTGTCTCTGTGTCTCTGTCTCTGTGTCTCTCTCTCTGTGTCTCTGTCTCTGTGTCTCTGTCTCTGTGTCTCTGTCTCTGTGTCTCTGTCTCTGTGTCTCTGTCTCTGTGTCTCTGTCTCTGTGTCTCTGTCTCTGTGTCTCTGTCTCTGTGTCTCTGTCTCTGTGTCTCTGTCTCTGTGTCTCTGTGTCTCTGTCTCTGTGTCTCTGTCTCTGTGTCTCTGTCTCTGTGTCTCTGTCTCTGTGTCTCTGTCTCTGTGTCTCTGTCTCTGTGTCTCTGTCTCTGTGTCTCTGTCTCTGTGTCTCTGTCTCTGTGTCTCTGTCTCTGTGTCTCTGTCTCTGTGTCTCTGTCTCTGTGTCTCTGTCTCTGTGTCTCTGTCTCTGTGTCTCTGTCTCTGTGTCTCTGTCTCTGTGTCTAACTCTCCTTGTCTCTGTCTCTGTCTCTGTCTCTGCCTCTGTCTCTGTCTCTGTCTCTGTATCTGTCTCTGTCTCTGTCTCTGTCTCTGTCTCTGTCTCTGCCTCTGTCTCTGTCCCTGTCTCTGTCTCTCTCTCTGTCTCTGTCTCTGTCTCTGTCTGTGTCTCTCTTTCTCTATCTCTGTGTCTCTGTCTCTGTCTCTGTCTCTGTCTCTATCTCTCTCTCTGTCTCCGTCTCTGTCTCTGTCTCTGTGACCCTGTCCCTGTGTCTCTGTCTCTGTGTCTCTGTCTCTGTGTATCTGTCTCTGTGTCTCTGTCTCTGTGTCTCTGTCTGTGTGTCTCTGTCTCTGTGTCTCTGTCTCTGTGTCTCTGTCTCTGTGTCTCTGTCTCTGTGTCTCTGTCTCTGTGTCTCTGTCTCTGTCTCTGTCTCTGTCTCTGTCTCTGTGTCTCTGTCTCTGTGTCTCTGTCTCTGTGTCTCTGTCTCTGTGTCTCTGTCTCTGTGTCTCTGTCTCTGTGTCTCTGTCTCTGTGTCTCTGTCTCTGTGTCTCTGTCTCTGTGTCACTCTCTCTGTGTCTCTGTCTCTGTGTCTCTCTCTCTGTGTCTCTGTCTCTATGTCTAACTCTCCTTGTCTCTGTCTCTGTCTCTGTCTCTGTCTCTGTCTCTGTCTCTGTCTCTGTCTCTGTCTCTGTCTCTGTCTCTGTCTCTGTCTCTGTCTCTCTCTCTGTCTCTGCGTCTGTCTCTGTCCCTGTCTCTGTCTCTGTCTCTGTCTCTGTCTCTGTCTCTGTCTCTCTTTCTCTGTCTATGTGCCTCTGTCTCTGTCTCTGTCGCTGTCTCTATCTCTCTCTCTGTCTCCGTCTCTGTCCCTGTCTCAACTCTGTCTCTGTCTCTGTATCTGTCTCTGTCTCTGTGTCTCTGTCTCTGTGTCTCTGTCTCTGTGTCTCTGTCTCTGTGTCTCTGTCTCTGTGTCTCTGTCTCTGTGTCTCTGTCTCTGTGTCTCTGTCTCTGTGTCTCTGTCTCTGTGTCTCTGTCTCTGTGTCTCTGTCTCTGTGTCTCTGTCTCTGTGTCTCTGTCTCTGTGTCTCTGTCTCTGTGTCTCTGTCTCTGTGTCTCTGTCTCTGTGTCTCTGTCTCTGTGTCTCTGTCTCTGTGTCTCTGTCTCTGTGTCTCTGTCTCTGTGTCTCTGTCTCTGTGTCTCTGTCTCTGTGTCTCTGTGTCTCTGTCTCTGTGTCTCTGTCTCTGTGTCTCTGTCTCTGTGTCTCTGTCTCTGTGTCTCTGTCTCTGTGTCTCTGTCTCTGTGTCTCTGTCTCTGTGTCTCTGTCTCTGTGTCTCTGTCTCTGTGTCTCTGTCTCTGTGTCTCTGTCTCTGTGTCTCTGTCTCTGTGTCTCTGTCTCTGTGTCTCTGTCTCTGTGTCTCTGTCTCTGTGTCTAACTCTCCTTGTCTCTGTCTCTGTCTCTGTCTCTGCCTCTGTCTCTGTCTCTGTCTCTGTATCTGTCTCTGTCTCTGTCTCTGTCTCTGTCTCTGTCTCTGCCTCTGTCTCTGTCCCTGTCTCTGTCTCTCTCTCTGTCTCTGTCTCTGTCTCTGTCTGTGTCTCTCTTTCTCTATCTCTGTGTCTCTGTCTCTGTCTCTGTCTCTGTCTCTATCTCTCTCTCTGTCTCCGTCTCTGTCTCTGTCTCTGTGACCCTGTCCCTGTGTCTCTGTCTCTGTGTCTCTGTCTCTGTGTATCTGTCTCTGTGTCTCTGTCTCTGTGTCTCTGTCTGTGTGTCTCTGTGTCTGTGTCTCTGTCTCTGTGTCTCTGTCTCTGTGTCTCTGTCTCTGTGTCTCTGTCTCTGTGTCTCTGTCTCTGTGTCTCTGTCTCTGTCTCTGTCTCTGTCTCTGTCTCTGTGTCTCTGTCTCTGTGTCTCTGTCTCTGTGTCTCTGTCTCTGTGTCTCTGTCTCTGTGTCTCTGTCTCTGTGTCTCTGTCTCTGTGTCTCTGTCTCTGTGTCTCTGTCTCTGTGTCTCTGTCTCTGTGTCACTCTCTCTGTGTCTCTGTCTCTGTGTCTCTCTCTCTGTGTCTCTGTCTCTATGTCTAACTCTCCTTGTCTCTGTCTCTGTCTCTGTCTCTGTCTCTGTCTCTGTCTCTGTCTCTGTCTCTGTCTCTGTCTCTGTCTCTGTCTCTGTCTCTGTCTCTCTCTCTGTCTCTGCGTCTGTCTCTGTCCCTGTCTCTGTCTCTGTCTCTGTCTCTGTCTCTGTCTCTGTCTCTGTCTCTCTTTCTCTGTCTATGTGCCTCTGTCTCTGTCTCTGTCGCTGTCTCTATCTCTCTCTCTGTCTCCGTCTCTGTCCCTGTCTCAACTCTGTCTCTGTCTCTGTATCTGTCTCTGTCTCTGTGTCTCTGTCTCTGTGTCTCTGTCTCTGTGTCTCTGTCTCTGTGTCTCTGTCTCTGTGTCTCTGTCTCTGTGTCTCTGTCTCTGTGTCTCTGTCTCTGTGTCTCTGTCTCTGTGTCTCTGTCTCTGTGTCTCTGTCTCTGTGTCTCTGTCTCTGTGTCTCTGTCTCTGTGTCTCTGTCTCTGTGTCTCTGTCTCTGTGTCTCTGTCTCTGTGTCTCTGTCTCTGTGTCTCTGTCTCTGTGTCTCTGTCTCTGTGTCTCTGTCTCTGTGTCTCTGTCTCTGTGTCTCTGTCTCTGTGTCTCTGTCTCTGTGTCTCTGTCTCTGTGTCTCTGTCTCTGTGTCTCTGTCTCTGTGTCTCTGTCTCTGTGTCTCTGTCTCTGTGTCTCTGTCTCTGTGTCTCTGTCTCTGTGTCTCTGTCTCTGTGTCTCTGTCTCTGTGTCTCTGTCTCTGTGTCTCTGTCTCTGTGTCTCTGTCTCTGTGTCTCTGTCTCTGTGTCTCTGTCTCTGTGTCTCTGTCTCTGTGTCTCTGTCTCTGTGTCTAACTCTCCTTGTCTCTGTCTCTGTCTCTGTCTCTGCCTCTGTCTCTATCCCTGTCTCTGCCTCTCTCTCTGTCTCTGTGTCTCTGTCTCTGTGTATCTGTCTCTGTGTCTCTATCTCTGACTCTGTCTCTGTCTCCGTCTCCTTCTCCGTCTCCGTCTCTGTCTCTGTCTCTGTCTCTGTCTCTGTCTCTGTGTCTCTGTCTCTGTGTCTCTGTGTCTGTGTCTCTGTCTCTGTGTCTCTGTCTCTGTGTCTCTGTCTCTGTGTCTCTGTCTCTGTGTCTCTGTCTCTGTGTCTCTGTCTCTGTGTCTCTGTCTCTGTGTCTCTGTCTCTGTGTCTCTGTCTCTGTGTCTCTGTCTCTGTGTCTCTGTCTCTGTCTCTGTGTCTCTGTGTCTCTGTCTCTGTGTCTCTGTCTCTGTGTCTCTGTCTCTGTGTCGCTGTCTCTGTGTCTCTGTCTCTATGTCTCTGTCTCTGTGTCTCTGTCTCTGTG
>CAMAOD020000295.1:125000-127500 GCA_945859595.2 Megachile willughbiella
TGTCTCTGTCTCTGTGTCTCTGTGTCTCTGTCTCTGTGTCTCTGTCTCTGTGTCTCTGTCTCTGTGTCTCTGTCTCTGTGTCTCTGTGTCTCTGTCTCTGTGTCTCTGTCTCTGTGTCTCTGTCTCTGTGTCTCTGTCTCTGTGTCTCTGTCTCTGTGTCTCTGTCTCTGTGTCTCTGTCTCTGTGTCTAACTCTCCTTGTATCTGTCTCTGTGCCTCTGCCTCTATCTCCGTATGTCTTAATCTGTGTCTCAGTCTGAGCGCCTATGTATCTGTGTCACCGTCTCTGTGTCTCTGTCTCTGTCTCTGTCTCTGTCTCCGTCTCTGTGTCTCTGTCTCTGTCTCTTTCTCTGTCTCCGTCTCCGTCTCTGTCTCTGTCTCTGTCTCTGTCTCTGTCCCTGTCTCTGTCTCTGTCTCTGTATCTGTCTCTGTCTCTGTCTCTGTCTCTGCCTCTGTCTCTGTCCCTGCCTCTGGCTCTCTCTCTGTCTCTGTCTCTGTCTCTGTCTCAGTCTCTGTCTCTGTCTCTGTCTCTGTCTCTGTCTCTGTCTCCGTCTCTGCCTCTGTCTCTGTCCCTGCCTCTGTCTCTGTCTCTGTCTCTGTCTCTGTCTCTGTCTCTGTCTCTGTCTCTGTCTCTGTCTCTGTCTCTGTCTCTGTCTCTGTCTCTGCCTCTGTCTCTGTCCCTGTCTCTGTCTCTCTCTCTGTCTCTGTCTCTGTCTCTGTCTGTGTCTCTCTTTCTCTGTCTCTGTGTCTCTGTCTCTGTCTCTGTCTCTGTCTCTATCTCTCTCTCTGTCTCCGTCTCTGTCTCTGTCTCTGTGCCCCTGTCCCTGTGTCTCTGTCTCTGTGTCTCTGTCTCTGTGTATCTGTCTCTGTGTCTCTGTCTCTGTCTCTGTCTCTGTCTCTGCCTCTGTCTCCGTCCCTGTCTCTGTCTCTGTGCCCCTGTCTCTGTCTCTGTGCCCCTGTCTCTGTGTCTCTGTCTCTGTCTCTGTCTCTGTCTCTGTCTCTGTCTCTGCCTCTGTCTCTGTCTCTGTCTCTGTCTCTGTCTCTGTCTCTGTCTCTGTCTCTGTCTCTGTCTCTGTCTCTGTCTCTGTCTCTGTCTCTGTCTCTGTCTCTGTCCCTGTCTCTGTCTCCGCCTCTGTCTCTGTCTCTGCCTCTGCCTCTGCCTCTGTCTCCGGCTCTGTAGCTATGTCTCCATGTCTCTGTCTCTGTCTCTGTGTCTCTGTGTCTCTGTCTCTGTGTCTCTGTCTCTGTGTCTCTGTCTCTGTGTCTCTGTCTCTGTGTCTCTGTCTCTGTGTCTCTGTCTCTGTGTCTCTGTCTCTGTATCTCTCTCTGTGTCTCTCTCTCTGTGTCTCTGTCTCTGTGTCTCTGTGTCTCTGTCTCTGTGTCTCTGTCTCTGTGTCTCTGTCTCTGTGTCTCTGTCTCTGTGTCTCTGTCTCTGTGTCTCTGTGTCTCTGTCCCTGTGTCTCTGTCTCTGTGTCTCTGTCTCTGTCTCTGTCTCCGTCTCCGTCTCCGTCTCTGTCTCTGTCTCTGTCTCTGTCTCTGTCTCAGTCTCTGTCTCTGTCTCTGTCTCTGTCTCTGTCTCTGTCTCTGTCTCTGTCTCTGTCTCTGTCTCTGTCTCTGTCTCTGCCTCTGTCCCTGCCTCTGCCTCTGTCTCTGTCTCTGCCTCTGTCTCTGTCTCTGTCCCTGTCTCTGTCTCTGTCTCTGTCTCTGTCTCTGTCTCTGTCTCTGTCTCTGTCTCTGTCTCTGTCTCTGTCTCTGTCTCTGTCTCTGTCTCTGTCTCTGTCTCTGTCTCTGTCTCTGTCTCTGTCTCTGTCTCTGTCTCTGTCTCTGTCTCTGTCTCTGTCTCTGTCTCTGTCTCTGTCTCTGTCTCTGTCTTAGTGTCTCTGTCTCTGTCGCTGTCTCTGTCTCTGTCTCTGTCTCCGTCTCTGTCTCTGTCTCTGTCTCTGTCTCTGTCTCTGTCTCTGTGTCTGTCTCTGTCTCTGTCTTTGCCTCTGTCTCCGTCCCTGTCTCTGTCTCTGTGCCCCTGTCCTTGTGTCTCTGTCTATGTCTCTGTGTATCTGTCTCTGTGTCTCTATCTCTGCCTCTATCTCTGTCTCTGTCTCTGTCTCTGTCTCTGTCTCTGTCTCTGTCTCTGTCTCTGTCTCTGTCTCTGTCTCTGTCTCTGCCTCTGTCTCCGTCCCTGTCTCTGTCTCTGTGCCCCTGTCTCTGTGTCTCTGTCTCTGTCCCTGTCTCTGTGTATCTGTCTCTGTGTCTCTATCTGTGCCTCTATCTCTGTCCCTGTCTCTGTCTCTGTCTCTGTCTCTGTCTCTGCCTCTGTCTCTGTCCCTGTCTCTGTCTCTCTCTCTGTCTCTGTCTCTCTTTCTCTGTCTCTGTGTCTCTGTCTCTGTCTCTGTCTCTGTCTCTATCTCTCTCTCTGTCTCCGTCTCTGTCTCTGTCTCTGTGCCCCTGTCCCTGTGTCTCTGTCTCTGTGTCTCTGTCTCTGTGTATCTGTCTCTGTGTCTCTA
>CAMAOD020000295.1:135000-137500 GCA_945859595.2 Megachile willughbiella
CTCTGTGTCTCTGTCTCTCTGTCTCAGTCTCTGTGTCTCTGTCTCTGTGTCTCTGTGTCTGTGTCTCTGTCTCTGTGTCTCTGTCTCTGTGTCTCTGTCTCTGTGTCTCTGTCTCTGTGTCTCTGTCTCTGTGTCTCTGTCTCTGTGTCTCTGTCTCTGTGTCTCTGTCTCTGTGTCTAACTCTCCTTGTATCTGTCTCTGTGCCTCTGCCTCTGTCTCCGTGTGTCTTAATCTGTGTCTCAGGCTGTGCGCCTATGTACCTGTGTCTCCGTCTCTGTGTCTCTGTCTCTGTCTCTGTCTCCGTCTCCGTCTCCGTCTCCGTCTCTGTCTCTATCTCTGTCTCTGTCTCTGTCTCTGTCTCTGTTTCTGTCTCTGTCTCTGTCTCTGTATCTGTCTCTGTCTCTGCCTCTGTCTCTGTCTCTGTCTCTGTCTCTGCCTCTGTCTCTGTCCCTGTCTCTGTCTCTCTCTCTGTCTCTGTCTCTGTCTCTGTCTGTGTCTCTCTTTCTCTATCTCTGTGTGTCTGTCTCTGTCCCTGTCTCTGTCTCTATCTCTCTCTCTGTCTCCGTCTCTGTCTCTGTCTCTGTGACCCTGTCCCTGTGTCTCTGTCTCTGTGTCTCTGTCTCTGTGTATCTGTCTCTGTGTCTCTGTCTCTGTGTCTCTGTCTCTGTGTCTCTGTCTCCGTGTCTCTGTCTCTGTGTCTCTGTCTCTGTGTCTCTGTCTCTGTGTCTCTGTCTCTGTGTCTCTGTCTCTGTGTCTCTGTCTCTGTCTCTGTGTCTCTGTCTCTGTGTCTCTGTCTCTGTGTCTCTGTCTCTGTGTCTCTGTCTCTGTGTCTCTGTCTCTGTGTCTCTGTCTCTGTGTCTCTCCCTCTGTATCTCTGTCTCTATGTCTAACTCTCCTTGTCTCTGTCTCTGTCTCTGTCTCTGTCTCTGTCTCTGTTTCTGTCTCTGTCTCCGTCTCTGTCTCTGTCTCTGTCTCTGTCTCTGTCTCTATCTCTGTCTCTGTCTCTCTCTCTGTCTCTGCGTCTGTCTCTGTCCCTGTCTCTGTCTCTGTCTCTGTCTCTGTCTCTGTCTCTCTTTCTCTGTCTCTGTGCCTCTGTCTCTGTCTCTGTCGCTGTCTCTATCTCTCTCTCTGTCTCCGTCTCTGTCCCTGTCTCAACTCTGTCTCTGTCTCTGTATCTGTCTCTGTCTCTGTGTCTCTGTCTCTGTGTCTCTGTCTCTGTGTCTCTGTGTCTCTGTCTCTGTGTCTCTGTCTCTGTGTCTCTGTCTCTCTGTCTCTGTCTCTGTGTCCAAGTCTCCTTGTCTCTGTCTCTGTGTCTCTGCCTCTGTCTCCGTGTGTCTTTATCTGTGTCTCTGTCTGTGCGCCTTTGTATCTGTGTCTCTGTCTCTGTGTCTCTGTGTTTGTGTCTCTGTCTCTGTGTCTCTGTCTCTGTGTCTCTGTCTCTGTGTCTCTGTCTTTGTGTCTCTGTCTCTGTGTCTCTGTCCCTGTGTCTCTGTCTCCGTGTCTCTGTCTCTGTGTCTCTTCCTCTGTCTCCGTGTGTCTTAATCTGTGTCTCTGTCTGTGCGCCTTTGTATCTGTGTCTCTGTCTCTGTGTCTCTGTGTTTGTGTCTCTGTCTCTGTGTCTCTGTCTCTGTGTCTCTGTCTTTGTGTCTCTGTCTCTGTGTCTCTGTCCCTGTGTCTCTGTCTCCGTGTCTCTGTCTCTGTGTCTCTGTCTCTGTGTCTCTGTCTCTGTGTCTCTGTCTCTGTGTATCTGTCTCTGTGTCTCTATCTCTGTCTCTGTCTCTGTCTCTGCCTCTGTCGCTGTCTCTGCCTCTGTCTCTGTCTCTGTCTCTGTCTCTGTCTATGTATCTGTCTCTGTCTCTGTCTCTGTCTCTGTCTCTGTCTCTGTCTCTGTCTCTGTCTCTGTCTCTGTCTCTGTCTCTGTCTCTGTGTCTGTCTCTGTCTCTGTCTTAGTGTCTCTGTCTCTGTCTCTGTCTCTGTCTCTGTCTCCGTCTCCGTCTCTGTGTCTCTGTCTCTGTGTCTCTGTCTCTGTGTCTCTGTCTCTGTGTCTCTGTCTCTGTGTCTCTGTCTCTGTGTCTCTGTGTCTCTGTCCCTGTGTCTCTGTCTCTGTGTCTCTGTCTCTGTCTCTGTCTCTGTCTCTGTCTCCGTCTCCGTCTCCGTCTCCGTCTCTGTCTCTGTCTCTGTCTCTGTCTCTGTCTCTGTCTCTGTCTCTGTCTCTGTCTCTGTCTCTCTCTCTGTCTCTGTCTCTGTCTCTGTCTCTGTCTCTGCCTCTGTCTCTGTCTCTGTCTCTGTCTCTGTCTCTGCCTCTGTCTCTGTCCCTGTCTCTGTCTCTGTCCCTGTCTCTGTCTCTGTCTCTGTCTCTGTCTCTGTCTCTGTCTCTGTCTCTGTCTCTGTCTCTGTCTCTGTCTCTGTCTCTGTCTCTGTCTCTGTCTCTGTCTCTGTCTCTGTCTCTGTCTTAGTGTCTCTGTCTCTGTCTCTGTCTCTGTCTCTGTCTCTGTCTCTG
>CAMAOD020000295.1:142500-192500 GCA_945859595.2 Megachile willughbiella
TCCTCCGCTCAGGCTACGTCCGCGCCGCCGGAGCGAATGGAGGGATGAGTGCTTTTATTTTCCTTTTCTTTTATTATTATTAAAACGCGACTCCCCCCCCATTCGACCCCGTCACCGTGGCCGCTGGCCGAAGAGGAGCTGCGTCCCCGGTCGCGAGGAGCCTCCACCCGAGTGATGGAAGCGCGGGATGGGCCCACCGAGGAGCCGCCAACTGCCGCTGACCGGTCGCCACGCCACCCCGTCATTTTCCGCGGGGGCGACCGGCATCTAAAGGACAAGGGATGCCAGGCCTGGAAACCAACCACCCCCAGCCACCACCCGAAGGGGGACCCAGGACCTGGCCACGGAGGAAACGCGGTGTCGCGTCACCAAACCGAAGTCCTCGGGGAGGGGTGGCACCCCGCGCACCGGGGGACAAAAGGAAGAAGCCAGCGGCCCAGCACAAGAAGCGAGCGAACCGCTGGAGCCGACACGTCGCGAGCGCTCCGAAAGTTTAAACATTATCGAGCTTTCTCTTTTTTTTGTTTTCATTGCCCCTCCCACTCTTAAATTTTACTCTGTCTTTTCGTTCCCCCCGTTTTTTTTCCCCTTTGTGTCTTGAGTTTTTCTTTTCTTATTGGTTTTTTTTTCTTGTGTGCTGGGCGTGTGAAAGGATAGGACGCGTCCCAGGATTGTACCGTGCCGGAAAGGAAAAAGGTAGGATAGTTTTCTTGCCTTTAGGCTATTTACACCTTTTCTTTTTGTTGCGAGTATGTTTGCGTGTGTGCGTGTTGGTGGTACCTGATCGCAAGACCACCACACCGGCAACGAGGACCCGAGAGGCCGCGTACCGTTTTTTTTTCTCTTTTCTCGTCGAGTGTCGCGCCTCCGCAATGTTAGGCGTCGGTAACATGATAATCACATTTCTTTTAGCTATATTGTCGAATTTAGGACCAGCATCCCCCTTTTGTCGACACCACCGAGAGCGTGTGCTCCCGTGCGTGGGTCCGCGTTCGTTTTACCGTTGCGCTTCTTTTCTTCTTTCTTGTTCTTTTGTATCCTGAGCCCCCGCGCCGCGAAACCCCCTTCGCCTTTGGCGAGTGCGGACCTTCTTCCCGGCCGTAATTTTCATCGCGAGGGGCTCTTTTCGGTTGCATTAGATTGGAATATTTTGGCCTCCATTAAAATTGACTCTTTCTATACTACTCGCGGGACGTCTAATTATTTCCTGACCTCCCCTGATTTCTGCTCTGGCTTGAGCAGCCGGAAGGGCGAGTACCCCGGACGAGGGCCTTTGCACTGGCGCCCGGAAATAAAATCATCCGTGGTTGTGTACGTGCGTAACAGGAGGGCCACTTTCACTGGATGCCCTCCCCCGCTGGGAACTCCTTCTTCGCTCCCCGGACCAGTACGTCACAAGACAGAGACACAGAGACAGAGACACAGACGGAGACAGAGACGGAGACAGAGGCAGAGTAAGAGACAGAGACAGAGACAGAGACAGAGACAGAAACAGAGACAGAGACAGAGACAGAGACAGAGACAGAGACAGAGACAGAGACAGAGACAGAGACAGAGACAGAGACAGAGACAGAGACAGAGACAGAGACAGAGACAGAGACAGAGACAGAGACAGAGACAGAGACAGAGACAGAGAAACAGAGACAGAGACAGAGACAGAGACAGACGCAGAGACAGAGACAGAGACAAGGTGACTTAAATACAGAGACAGAGACACAGAGACAGAGACACAGAGACATAGGCACGGAGGAAGAGACACAGAGACAGAGACAAGATACAGCGTCGGAGACACGGAGACACGGAGACAGAGACACAGAGACAGAGACACAGAGACAGATGCACAGAGACATTGACACAGAGACAGATTCACAGAGACAGAGGCAGAGACACTGAGACGGAGACACAGAGCCAGAGATGCACAGATATAGACACAGAGACAGAGACAGGGACGCAGGCAGAGACTGAGACAGACACAGAGTCAGAGACAGCGACACAGACGGAGACAGAGACGGAGACAGAGACGGAGACGGAGACGTAGGCAGATACGGAGACAGAGACAGAGACAGAGACAGAGACAGAGACGGAAACAGAGACAGAGACAGAGACACAGACACAGAGACACAGAGGCACGGAGACAGAGACAGAGAGACAGAGACACAGAGACAGAGGGACAGATGCGGAGACACAGAGACAGAGACAGTGACACAGAGAGACCGAGACAGAGACACAGAGACGGAGAGACAGAGACAGAGACAGATACAGAGACAGAGACAAAGACAGAGACAGAGAGAGAGACAGAGACAGAGACGCAGACACAAAGACACACAGACAGAGACAGAGAGATAGAGGCAGGGACGGAGACAGACACAGAGACAGAGACACAGACGGAGACAGAGGCGGAGGCAGAGACAGAGACAGAGATTGAAGCAGAGACAGAGACAGAGACAGAGGCAGAGACAGAGACAGAGACAGAGACAGAGACGGAGACAGAGGCAGAGACAGACACCGAGACGGAGGCAGAGACAGAGACAGAGACACAGACGGAGACAGAGGCGGAGGCAGAGACAGAGACAGAGATTGAAGCAGAGACAGAGACAGAGGCAGAGACAGAGACAGAGACAGAGACGGAGACAGAGGCAGAGACAGACACAGAGACGGAGGCAGAGACAGAGACAGAGACAGAGACAGGGAGACAGGGACACAGAGATAGAGACGCAGACAGAGGCAGAGACAGATCCAAGGACAGAGACGGAGACGGAGAAAGAGGAAGAGACAGCGACAGAGACAGAGACAGAGACAGAGACGGAGACAGAGACAGAGGCAGAGACAGAGCCAGGGACGGAGACCGAGACAGAGACAGAGACAGAGGGAGAGACAGCGACAGAGACAGAGGCAGAGACAGAGACATAGACAGAGACAGAGACTGAGACAGAGTCAGAGACAGAGACAGAGACAGAGACAGAGACAGAGACAGAGACCTAGAGACATAGGCACGGAGGCAGAGATGCAGAGACAGAGACACAGAGAAAGAGGCAGAGGCACACAGACAGATACCCAGAGACAGAGACAGAGACACAGACGGAGACGGAGACAGAGACGGAGGCAGAGACAGAGACAGAGATAGAAAGAGAGACAGAGTTAGAGACAGAGATGGAGACGGAGACGGGGCGGAGACAGAGACAGAGACCGAGACAGGGACAGAGACAGAGACAGAGACAGAGACAGAGACAGAGACAGAGACAGAGACAGAGACAGAGACAGAGACAGAGACAGAGACAGAGACAGAGACAGAGACAGAGACAGAGACAGAGATAGAGACAGAGACAGAGACAGAGACAGAGACAGAGACACAGACAGAGACAGAGACAGAGACAGAGACAGCGAAACAGACAGAGACAGACAGAGACGGAGACAGAGACAGAGACAGAGACAGAGACAGAGGCAGAGACAGAGACAGAGGCAGGGACAGAGACACAGACCGAGGAAGAGACAGAGACAAAGACAGAGGGAGAGACAGAGAGACAGACAGAGACAGAGGGGCAGGAGACAAGGTCTGAGGCAAAGGGGCAGGGGACAAAGACGGAGACAAGGACGGAGACAAAGACGGAGACAGAGACAGAGACTGAGACAGAGACAGGGACAGAGACAGAGACAGAGACAGAGACAGAGACAGGGAGACAGAGACAGAGACACAGAGACAGAGACACAGAGACAGAGACAAAGAGACAGAGACACAGAGACAGAGACACACAGACAGAGACACAGAGACAGAGGCAAAGAGACAGGGGCACGGAGACAGAGACAGAGACGGAGGCAGAGACAGAGATAGAGACAGAGGCAGAGACATAGACAGAGACAGAAACAGAGACAGAGACAGAGACAGAGACAGAGACAGAGACACAGAGACAGAGACAGAGACGGAGACAGAGGCAGAGACAGAGACAGAGTCAGAGACAGAAACAGAGACGGAGATAGAGACAGATACAGAGACAGAGAAGGAGACAGAGGCAGAGGCAGAGGCAGGGACAGAGACAGAGACAGAGATAGAGGGAGAGACAGCGACAGAGACAGAGGCAGAGACAGAGACAGAGGCAGAGTCAGAGACAGAGACAGAGACAGAGACGGAGATAGAGACAGAGACAGAGACAGAGACGGAGACAGAGGCAGAGACAGAGGCAGGGACAGAGACAGAGACAGAGACAGAGGCAGAGACAGAGGCAGAGACAGAGTCAGAGACAGAAACAGAGACGGAGATAGAGACAGAGACAGAGACAGAGACGGAGGCAGAGGCAGAGACTGAGGCAGGAGCAGAGACAGAGACAGAGACAGAGACACAGAGACATAGGCACGGAGGCAGAGAAACTGATACAGAGACAAAGAGACAGAGGCAGAGACACACAGACAGGGACACAGAGACAGAGACAGAGACACTGACGGAGACAGAGATGGAGGCAGAGACAGAGACACTGACGGAGACAGAGATGGAGGCAGAGACAGTGACAGAGATAGAAAGAGAGACAGAGACAGAGACAGAGATGGAGACGGAGACAGAGGCAGAGACATAGCCAGGGACGGAGACAGAGACAGAGACAGAGGGAGAGACAGCGACAGAGACAGAGGCAGAGACAGAGACAGAGACATAGACAGAGACAGAGACTGAGACAGAGTCAGAGACAGAGACAGAGACAGAGACAGAGACAGAGACAGAGACAGAGACAGAGACAGAGACAGAGACAGAGACAGAGACAGAGACAGAGACAGAGAAACAGACAGAGACAGAGACAGAGACGGAGACAGAGACAGAGACAGAGACGGAGACAGAGACAGAGACAGAGACAGAGACAGAGACAGAGACAGAGACAGAGACAGAGACGGAGACTGAGACGGAGATAGGGGCAGAGACAGAGACAGAGACGGAGACAGAGGCAGAGACAGAGCCAGGGACGGAGACAGAGACAGAGACAGAGGGAGTGACAGCGACAGAGACAGAGGCAGAGACAGAGACAGAGACAGAGACAGAGACAGAGACAGAGACAGAGACAGAGACAGAGACAGAGACAGAGACAGAGACAGAGACAGAGACAGAGACAGAGACAGAGACAGAGACAGAGACAGAGACAGAGACAGAGGCAGAGACTGAGACTGAGACAGAGACAGAGACAGAAACAGAAACAGAGACGTAGACAAAGACCGAGACAGAGGCAGAGACACAGACAGAGACAGAGACAGAGACAGAGACAGAGACAGAGACAGAGGCAGAGACAGAGACAGAGACGGAGACAAAGACAGAGACAGAGGCAGAGACACAGACAGAGACAGAGACAGAGACAAAGGCAGAGAGAGAGACAGAGACAGAGACAGAGGCAGAGACAGACACAGAGACGGAGGCAGAGACAGAGACAGAGACAGAGACAGAGACTGAGACAGAGACAGAGACATAGAGACATAGGCATGGAGGCAGAGATGCAGAGACAGAGACAAGGAGGCAGAGGCAGAGACACACAGACAGAGACCCAGAGACAGAGACAGAGACGCAGACGGAGACAGAGACGGAGGCAGAGTCCGAGACAGAGGCAGAGACAGCGACAGGCACAGGGAGAGGGACAGAGACAGAGACAGAGACAGAGACACAGAGACAGAGACAGAGACGGAGACAGAGGCAGAGACAGAGACAGAGTCAGAGACAGACACAGAGGCGGAGATAGAGACAGATACAGAGACAGAGAAGGAGACAGAGGCAGAGGCAGAGGCAGGGACAGAGACAGAGACAGAGATAGAGGGAGAGACAGCGACAGAGACAGAGGCAGAGACAGAGACAGAGGCAGAGTCAGAGACAGAGACAGAGACGGAGATAGAGACAGAGACAGAGACAGAGACGGAGACAGAGGCAGAGACAGAGGCAGGGACAGAGACAGAGACAGAGACAGAGGCAGAGACAGAGGCAGAGACAGAGTCAGAGACAGAAACTGAGACGGAGATAGAGACAGAGACAGAGACAGAGACGGAGACAGAGGCAGAGACTGAGGCAGGAGCAGAGACAGAGACAGAGACAGAGACACAGAGACATAGGCACGGAGGCAGAGAAACTGATACAGAGACAAAGAGACAGAGGCAGAGACACACAGACAGGGACCCAGAGACAGAGACAGAGACACTGACGGAGACAGAGATGGAGGCAGAGACAGAGACACTGACGGAGACAGAGATGGAGGCAGAGACAGAGACAGAGATAGAAAGAGAGACAGAGACAGAGACAGAGATGGAGACGGAGACAGAGGCAGAGACATAGCCAGGGACGGAGACAGAGACAGAGACAGAGGGAGAGACAGCGACAGAGACAGAGGCAGAGACAGAGACAGAGACATAGACAGAGACAGAGACTGAGACAGAGTCAGAGACAGAGACAGAGACAGAGACAGAGACAGAGACAGAGACAGAGACAGAGACAGAGACAGAGACAGAGACAGAGACAGAGACAGAGACAGAGACAGAGACAGAGACAGAGACAGAGACAGAGACAGAGACAGAGAAACAGACAGAGACAGAGACAGAGACGGAGACAGAGACAGAGACAGAGACAGAGACGGAGACAGAGACAGAGACAGAGACAGAGACAGAGACAGAGACAGAGACAGAGACAGAGACAGAGACAGAGACAGAGACGGAGACTGAGACGGAGATAGGGGCAGAGACAGAGACAGAGACGGAGACAGAGGCAGAGACAGAGCCAGGGACGGAGACAGAGACAGAGACAGAGGGAGTGACAGCGACAGAGACAGAGACAGAGACAGAGTCAGCGACAGGCACAGGGAGAGGGACAGGGTCAGAGACAGAGACAGAGACAGAGACAGGGACAGAGGCAGAGACAGAGACAGAGACAGAGACAGAGACAGAGACAGAGACGGAGGCAGAGACAGAGACAGAGACAGAGACAGAGACAGAGACAGAGACAGAGACAGAGACAGAGACAGAGACAGAGACTGGGACAGAGACAGAGACAGAGACGGAGACGGAGACAGAGGCAGAGACAGAGACAGAGACGGAGACAGATGCAGAGACAGATCCAGGGACGGAGATAGAGACAGAGACAGAGGGAGAGACAGCAACAGAGAGAGAGACAGAGACAGAGACAGAGACAGAGACAGACACAGAGACGGAGACAAAGACCGAGACAGAGACAGAGACGGAGACAGAGGCAGAGACAGAGCCAGGGACAGAGACGGAGACAGAGACAGAGGAAGAGACAGCGACAGAGACAGAGACAGAGACAGAGACAGAGACAGAGACAGAGACAGAGACAGAGACAGAGACAGAGGCAGAGACTGAGACTGAGACAGAGACAGAGACAGAAACAGAAACAGAGACGTAGACAAAGACCGAGACAGAGGCAGAGACACAGACAGAGACAGAGACAGAGACAGAGACAGAGACAGAGACAGAGGCAGAGACAGAGACAGAGACGGAGACAAAGACAGAGACAGAGGCAGAGACACAGACAGAGACAGAGACAGAGACAAAGGCAGAGAGAGAGACAGAGACAGAGACAGAGGCGGAGACAGACACAGAGACGGAGGCAGAGACAGAGACAGAGACAGAGACAGAGACTGAGACAGAGACAGAGACATAGAGACATAGGCATGGAGGCAGAGATGCAGAGACAGAGACAAGGAGGCAGAGGCAGAGACACACAGACAGAGACCCAGAGACAGAGATAGAGACGCAGACGGAGACAGAGACGGAGGCAGAGACAGAGACAGAGGCAGAGACAGCGACAGGCACAGGGAGAGGGACAGAGACAGAGACAGAGACAGAGACAGAGGCAGGGACAGAGACACAGACCGAGGAAGAGACAGCGACAAAGACAGAGGGAGAGACAGAGAAACAGACAGTGACAGAGGGGCAGGCGACAAGGTCGGAGGCTGAAGAGCAGGGGACAAAGACGGAGACAAGGACGGAGACAAAGACGGAGGCAGAGACAGAGACTGAGACAGAGGCAGGGACAGAGACAGAGGCAGAGACAGAGACAGAGACAGAGTCAGCGACAGGCACAGGGAGAGGGACAGGGTCAGAGACAGAGACAGAGACAGAGACAGAGACAGAGACAGAGGCAGAGACACAGAGACGGAGACACAGAGACAGAGATGCAGAGAGAGAGACACAGAGACAGAGACAGAGACCGTGACAGAGGCAGAGACAGACACAGATACGGAGGCAGAGACAGAGACAGATCCAGAGACTGAGACAGAGACAGGGACATAGAGACATAGGCACGGAGGCAGAGATGCAGAGACAGAGACAAAGAGGCAGAGGCAGAGACACACAGACAGAGACCCAGAGACAGAGACAGAGACACAGACGGAGACAGAGACGGAGGCAGAGACAGAGACAGAGGCAGAGACAGAGCCAGGGACAGAGACGGAGAAAGAGACAGAGGAAGAGACAGCGACAGAGGCAGAGACAGAGACAGAGGCAGTGACAGAGACAGAGACAGAGACAGAGACAGAGACAGAGACAGATACAGAGACAGAGACAGAGACAGAGACTGAGACAGAGACAGAGACAGAGACGGAGGCGGAGATAGAGGCAGAGACAGAGACAGAGACGGAGACAGAGACCGGGACGGAGATAGAGACAGAGACAGAAGGAGAGACAGCGACAGGCACAGGGAGAGGGACAGAGACAGAGACAGAGACAGAGACAGAGGCAGGGACAGAGACACAGACCGAGGAAGAGACAGCGACAAAGACAGAGGGAGAGACAGAGAAACAGACAGTGACAGAGGGGCAGGCGACAAGGTCGGAGGCTGAAGAGCAGGGGACAAAGACGGAGACAAGGACGGAGACAAAGACGGAGGCAGAGACAGAGACTGAGACAGAGGCAGGGACAGAGACAGAGGCAGAGACAGAGACAGAGACAGAGTCAGCGACAGGCACAGGGAGAGGGACAGGGTCAGAGACAGAGACAGAGACAGAGACAGGGACAGAGGCAGAGACAGAGACAGAGACAGAGACAGAGACAGAGACAGAGACGGAGGCAGAGACAGAGACAGAGACAGAGACAGAGACAGAGACAGAGACAGAGACAGAGACAGAGACAGAGACTGAGACAGAGACAGAGACAGAGACGGAGACGGAGATAGAGGCAGAGACAGAGACAGAGACGGAGACAGATGCAGAGACAGATCCAGGGACGGAGATAGAGACAGAGACAGAGGGAGAGACAGCAACAGAGAGAGAGACAGAGACAGAGACAGAGACAGAGACAGACACAGAGACGGAGACAAAGACCGAGACAGAGACAGAGACGGAGACAGAGGCAGAGACAGAGCCAGGGACAGAGACGGAGACAGAGACAGAGGAAGAGACAGCGACAGAGACAGAGACAGAGACAGAGACAGGGACAGAGACAGAGACAGAGACAGAGACAGAGACAGAGGCAGAGACTGAGACTGAGACAGAGACAGAGACAGAAACAGAAACAGAGACGTAGACAAAGACCGAGACAGAGGCAGAGACACAGACAGAGACAGAGACAGAGACAGAGACAGAGACAGAGACAGAGGCAGAGACAGAGACAGAGACGGAGACAAAGACAGAGACAGAGGCAGAGACAGAGACAGAGGCAGAGACAGACACAGAGACGGAGGCAGAGACAGAGACACAGACAGAGACAGAGACAGAGACAAAGGCAGAGAGAGAGACAGAGACAGAGACAGAGGCAGAGACAGACACAGAGACAAAGGCAGAGAGAGAGACAGAGACAGAGACAGAGGCAGAGACAGACACAGAGACGGAGGCAGAGACAGAGACAGAGACAGAGACAGAGACTGAGACAGAGACAGAGACATAGAGACATAGGCATGGAGGCAGAGATGCAGAGACAGAGACAAGGAGGCAGAGGCAGAGACACACAGACAGAGACCCAGAGACAGAGATAGAGACGCAGACGGAGACAGAGACGGAGGCAGAGACAGAGACAGAGGCAGAGACAGCGACAGGCACAGGGAGAGGGACAGAGACAGAGACAGAGACAGAGACAGAGGCAGGGACAGAGACACAGACCGAGGAAGAGACAGCGACAAAGACAGAGGGAGAGACAGAGAAACAGACAGTGACAGAGGGGCAGGCGACAAGGTCGGAGGCTGAAGAGCAGGGGACAAAGACGGAGACAAGGACGGAGACAAAGACGGAGGCAGAGACAGAGACTGAGACAGAGGCAGGGACAGAGACAGAGGCAGAGACAGAGACAGAGACAGAGTCAGCGACAGGCACAGGGAGAGGGACAGGGTCAGAGACAGAGACAGAGACAGAGACAGAGACAGAGACAGAGGCAGAGACACAGAGACGGAGACACAGAGACAGAGATGCAGAGAGAGAGACACAGAGACAGAGACAGAGACCGTGACAGAGGCAGAGACAGACACAGATACGGAGGCAGAGACAGAGACAGATCCAGAGACTGAGACAGAGACAGGGACATAGAGACATAGGCACGGAGGCAGAGATGCAGAGACAGAGACAAAGAGGCAGAGGCAGAGACACACAGACAGAGACCCAGAGACAGAGACAGAGACACAGACGGAGACAGAGACGGAGGCAGAGACAGAGACAGAGGCAGAGACAGAGCCAGGGACAGAGACGGAGAAAGAGACAGAGGAAGAGACAGCGACAGAGGCAGAGACAGAGACAGAGGCAGTGACAGAGACAGAGACAGAGACAGAGACAGAGACAGAGACAGATACAGAGACAGAGACAGAGACAGAGACTGAGACAGAGACAGAGACAGAGACGGAGGCGGAGATAGAGGCAGAGACAGAGACAGAGACGGAGACAGAGACCGGGACGGAGATAGAGACAGAGACAGAAGGAGAGACAGCGACAGGCACAGGGAGAGGGACAGAGACAGAGACAGAGACAGAGACAGAGGCAGGGACAGAGACACAGACCGAGGAAGAGACAGCGACAAAGACAGAGGGAGAGACAGAGAAACAGACAGTGACAGAGGGGCAGGCGACAAGGTCGGAGGCTGAAGAGCAGGGGACAAAGACGGAGACAAGGACGGAGACAAAGACGGAGGCAGAGACAGAGACTGAGACAGAGGCAGGGACAGAGACAGAGGCAGAGACAGAGACAGAGACAGAGTCAGCGACAGGCACAGGGAGAGGGACAGGGTCAGAGACAGAGACAGAGACAGAGACAGGGACAGAGGCAGAGACAGAGACAGAGACAGAGACAGAGACAGAGACAGAGACGGAGGCAGAGACAGAGACAGAGACAGAGACAGAGACAGAGACAGAGACAGAGACAGAGACAGAGACAGAGACTGAGACAGAGACAGAGACAGAGACGGAGACGGAGATAGAGGCAGAGACAGAGACAGAGACGGAGACAGATGCAGAGACAGATCCAGGGACGGAGATAGAGACAGAGACAGAGGGAGAGACAGCAACAGAGAGAGAGACAGAGACAGAGACAGAGACAGAGACAGACACAGAGACGGAGACAAAGACCGAGACAGAGACAGAGACGGAGACAGAGGCAGAGACAGAGCCAGGGACAGAGACGGAGACAGAGACAGAGGAAGAGACAGCGACAGAGACAGAGACAGAGACAGAGACAGGGACAGAGACAGAGACAGAGACAGAGACAGAGACAGAGGTAGAGACTGAGACTGAGACAGAGACAGAGACAGAAACAGAAACAGAGACGTAGACAAAGACCGAGACAGAGGCAGAGACACAGACAGAGACAGAGACAGAGACAGAGACAGAGACAGAGACAGAGGCAGAGACAGAGACAGAGACGGAGACAAAGACAGAGACAGAGGCAGAGACAGAGACAGAGGCAGAGACAGACACAGAGACGGAGGCAGAGACAGAGACAGAGACAGAGACAGAGACTGAGACAGAGACAGAGACATAGAGACATGGGCACGGAGGCAGAGATGCAGAGACAGAGACAAGGAGGCAGAGGCAGACACACACAGACAGAGACCCAGAGACTGAGACAGAGACACAGACGGAGACAGAGACGGAGGCAGAGACAGGGACAGAGGCAGAGACAGCGACAGGCACAGGGAGAGGGACAGAGACAGAGACAGAGACAGAGGCAGGGACAGAGACACAGGCCGTGGAAGAGGCAGCGGCAAAGACAGAGGGAGAGACAGAGAGACAGACAGTGACAGAGGGGCAGGCGACAAGGTCGGAGGCTGAAGGGCAGGGGACAAAGACGGAGACAAGGACGGAGACAAAGACGGAGGCAGAGACAGAGACTGAGACAGAGGCAGGGACAGAGACAGAGACAGAGACAGTGACAGAGACAGAGACAGAGACAGAGACAGGGACAGAGACAGAGACAGAGACGGAGACAAAGACCGAGACAGAGACAGAGAGCGAGACAGACACAGAGATGCGGAGACAGAGACACAGAGACAGAGACGGAGACGGAGACAGAGGCAGAGACAGACACAGGACGGAGGCAGAGACAGAGACAGAGACAGAGACAGAGACGGAGACAGAGGCAGAGACAGACACAGAGACGGAGGCAGAGACAGAGACAGAGACAGAGACAGAGACTGAGACAGGGACAGAGACAGAGACAGAAACATAGAGACATAGGCACGGAGGCAGAGATGCAGAGACAGAGACATAGAGATAGAGGCAGAGACACACAGACAGAGACCCAGAGGCAGAGACAGGGACACAGACGGAGACAGAGACGGAGGCAGAGACAGAGACAGAGACAGAAAGAGAGACAGAGACAGAGACAGAGGTGGAGACGGAGACGGGACTGAGACAGAGACAGAGACATAGACAGAGACAGAGACAGAGACAGAGACAGAGACAGAGACAGAGACAGAGACAGAGACAGAGACAGAGACAGAGACAGAGACAGAGACAGAGACAGAGACAGAGACAGAGACAGAGACAGAGACAGAGACAGAGACAGAGACAGAGACAGAGACAGAGACAGAGACAGAGACAGAGACAGAGACAGAGACAGAGACAGAGACAGAGACAGAGACAGAGACAGAGACAGAGACAGAGACAGTGACAGAGACAGAGACAGAGACAGAGACAGGGACAGAGACAGAGACAGAGACAGAGACGGAGACAAAGACCGAGACAGAGGCAGAGACACAGACAGAGACAGAGACAGAGACAAAGGCAGAGAGAGAGACAAAGACAGAGACAGAGGCAGAGACAGACACAGAGACGGAGGCAGAGACAGAGACAGAGACAGAGACAGAGACTGAGACGGAGACAGAGACAGAGACAGAGACAGAGACAGAGACGGAGACGGAGACGGAGATAGAGGCAGAGACAGAGACAGAGACGGAGACAGAGCCAGGGACGGAGATAGAGACAGAGACAGAGACAGAGACAGAGACTGAGACGGAGATAGAGGCAGAGACAGAGACAGAGTCGGAGACAGAGGCAGAGACAGACACAGAGACGGAGGCAGAGACAGAGACAGAGACAGAGACAGAGACAGAGACAGAGACAGAGACGGAGACAGAGGCAGAGACAGACACAGAGGCGGAGGCAGAGACAGAGACAGAGACAGAGACAGAGACTGAGACAGGGACAGAGACAGAGACAGAAACATAGAGACATATGCATGGAGGCAGAGATGCAGAGACAGAGACACAGAGATAGAGGCAGAGACACACAGACAGAGACCCAGAGACAGAGACAGGGACACAGACGGAGACAGAGACGGAGGCAGAGACAGAGATGGAGACGGAGATGGGACGGAGACAGAGACAGAGACAGAGACAGAGACAGAGACAGAGACAGAGACAGAGACAGAGACAGAGACAGAGACAGAGACAGAGACAGAGACAGAGACAGAGACAGAGACAGAGACAGAGACAGAGACAGAGACAGAGACAGAGACAGAGACAGAGACAGAGACAGAGACAGAGACAGAGACAGAGACAGAGACAGAGACAGAGACAGAGACAGAGACAGAGACAGTGACAGAGACAGAGACAGAGACAGAGACAGAGACAGAGACAGAGGCAGAGACAGAGACAGAAGGAGAGACAGCGACAGAGACAGAGGCAGAGACAGAGGCAGAGACAGAGACAGAAGGAGACAGAGACGGAGGCAGAGACAGGGACAGAGGCAGAGACAGCGACAGGCACAGGGAGAGGGACAGAGACAGAGACAGAGACAGAGGCAGGGACAGAGACACAGGCCGTGGAAGAGGCAGCGGCAAAGACAGAGGGAGAGACAGAGAGACAGACAGTGACAGAGGGGCAGGCGACAAGGTCGGAGGCTGAAGGGCAGGGGACAAAGACGGAGACAAGGACGGAGACAAAGACGGAGGCAGCGACAGAGACTGAGACAGAGGCAGGGACAGAGACAGAGACAGAGACAGTGACAGAGACAGACACAGAGACGGAGGCAGAGACAGAGACAGAGACAGAGACAGAGACTGAGACAGGGACAGAGACAGAGACAGAAACATAGAGACATAGGCACGGAGGCAGAGATGCAGAGACAGAGACATAGAGATAGAGGCAGAGACACACAGACAGAGACCCAGAGGCAGAGACAGGGACACAGACGGAGACAGAGACGGTGGCAGAGACAGAGACAGAGACAGAAAGAGAGACAGAGACAGAGACAGAGGTGGAGACGGAGACGGGACTGAGACAGAGACAGAGACATAGACAGAGACAGAGACAGAGACAGAGACAGAGACAGAGACAGAGACAGAGACAGAGACAGAGACAGAGACAGAGACAGAGACAGAGACAGAGACAGAGACAGAGACAGAGACAGAGACAGAGACAGAGACAGAGACAGAGACAGAGACAGAGACAGAGACAGAGACAGAGACAGAGACAGAGACAGAGACAGAGACAGAGACAGAGACAGAGACAGAGACAGAGACAGTGACAGAGACAGAGACAGAGACAGAGACAGGGACAGAGACAGAGACAGAGACAGAGACGGAGACAAAGACCGAGACAGAGGCAGAGACACAGACAGAGACAGAGACAGAGACAAAGGCAGAGAGAGAGACAAAGACAGAGACAGAGGCAGAGACAGACACAGAGACGGAGGCAGAGACAGAGACAGAGACAGAGACAGAGACTGAGACGGAGACAGAGACAGAGACAGAGACAGAGACGGAGACGGAGACGGAGACGGAGATAGAGGCAGAGACAGAGACAGAGACGGAGACAGAGCCAGGGACGGAGATAGAGACAGAGACAGAGACAGAGACAGAGACTGAGACGGAGATAGAGGCAGAGACAGAGACAGAGTCGGAGACAGAGGCAGAGACAGACACAGAGACGGAGGCAGAGACAGAGACAGAGACAGAGACAGAGACAGAGACAGAGACAGAGACGGAGACAGAGGCAGAGACAGACACAGAGACGGAGGCAGAGACAGAGACAGAGACAGAGACAGAGACTGAGACAGGGACAGAGACAGAGACAGAAACATAGAGACATATGCATGGAGGCAGAGATGCAGAGACAGAGACACAGAGATAGAGGCAGAGACACACAGACAGAGACCCAGAGACAGAGACAGGGACACAGACGGAGACAGAGACGGAGGCAGAGACAGAGATGGAGACGGAGATGGGACGGAGACAGAGACAGAGACAGAGACAGAGACAGAGACAGAGACAGAGACAGAGACAGAGACAGAGACAGAGACAGAGACAGAGACAGAGACAGAGACAGAGACAGAGACAGAGACAGAGACAGAGACAGAGACAGAGACAGAGACAGAGACAGAGACAGAGACAGAGACAGAGACAGAGACAGAGACAGAGACAGAGACAGAGACAGAGACAGAGACAGAGACAGAGACAGAGACAGAGACAGAGACAGAGACAGAGACGGAGACAGAGACAGAGACAGAGACAGAGACAGAGACAGAGACAGAGACAGAGACAGAGACAGAGACAGAGACAGAGGCAGAGACAGAGGCAGAGACTGAGACAGAGAGAGACAGAGACGGAGACGGAGATAGGGGCAGAGACAGAGACAGAGACAGAGACAGAGACAGAGACACAGACAAATACAGAGACAGAGACGGAGACAGAGACAGAGACAGAGGAATAGACAGAGACAGAGACAGAAACAGCGACAGACACAGGGAGAGGGACAGGGACAGAGACAGAGACAGAGACAGACACAGAGACATGGACAGAGACAGAGACAGAGTCAGAGACAGAGACAGAGACAGAGACAGAGACAGAGACAGAGACAGAGACAGAGACAGAGACAGAGACAGAGACAGAGACAGAGACAGAGACAGAGACAGAGGCAGAGACTGAGACTGAGACAGAGACAGAGACAGAAACAGAAACAGAGGCGTAGACAAAGACCGAGACAGAGGCAGAGACACAGACAGAGACGGAGACGGAGATAGAGGCAGAGACAGAGACAGAGACGGAGACAGATGCAGAGACAGGTCCAGGGACGGAGATAGAGACAGAGACAGAGGGAGAGACAGCGACAGAGAGAGAGACAGAGACAGAGACAGAGACAGAAACACAGACAGAGACAGAGGCAGGGACAGAGACACAGACCGAGGAAGAGACACAGACAAAGACAGATGGAGAGACAGAGAGACAGACAGAGACAGAGGGGCAGGGGACAAAGACGGAGACAAGGACGGAGACAAAGACGGAGAGAGAGACAGAGACAGAGACAGAGACGGAGAGAGAGACAGAGACAGAGGCAGAGGCAGAGGCAGAGACAGCGACAGGCACAGGGAGAGGGACAGGGACAGAGACAGAGACAGAGACAGAGACAGAGACATGGACAGAGACAGAGAAAGAGACAGAGACAGAGACAGAGACAGAGACAGAGACAGAGACAGAGACAGAGACAGAGACAGAGACAGAAACAGCGACAGGCACAGGGAGAGGGACAGGGACAGAGACAGAGACAGATACAGAGACAGGGACAGAGACAGAGACAGAGACAGAGACAGAGACTGAGACAGAGACAGAGACAGAGACAGAGACAGAGACAGAGACAGAGAGAGAGACAGAGACAGAGACAGGGACAGAGACAGAGGCAGAGACTGAGACTGAGACAGAGACAGAGACAGAGACAGAGACAGAAACAGAGACGGAGACAAAGACTGAGAAAGAGGCAGAGACACAGACAGAGACAGAGACAGAGACAGAGACAGAGACAGAGACAGAGACAGAGACAGAGACAAAGACAGAGACAGAGACAGAGCCAGGGACAGAGACGGAGAAAGAGACAGAGGAAGAGACAACGACAGAGGCAGAGACAGAGACAGATGCAGTGACAGAGACAGAGACAGAGACAGAGACAGAGACAGAGACAGAGACAGAGACAGAGACAGAGACAGAGACAGAGACAGAGACAGAGGCAGAGACAGAGACAGAGACAGAGACAGAGACAGAGACGGAGACAGAGACAGAGGCAGAGACAGAGGCAGGGACAGAGACAGAGACAGAGACAGAGGGAGAGACAGCGACAGAGACAGAGACAGAGACAGAGACAGAGACAGAGGCAGAGACAGACGCTTGGACTGAGACAGAGACAGAGACGGAGACAAAGACCGAGACAGAGACAGAGAGCGAGACAGACACAGAGAGCGAGACAGATACAGACACTGAGACACAGGCAGAGACAGAGACAGAGACAGTGACAGAGAAAGAGACAGAGACAGAGACAGAGACAGAGGGAGAGACAGCGACAGGCACAGGGAGAGGGACAGAGACAGAGACAGAGACAGAGACAGAGGCAGGGACAGAGACACAGACCGAGGAAGAGACAGCGACAAAGACAGAGGGAGAGACAGAGAAACAGACAGTGACAGAGGGGCAGGCGACAAGGTCGGAGGCTGAAGAGCAGGGGACAAAGACGGAGACAAGGACGGAGACAAAGACGGAGGCAGAGACAGAGACTGAGACAGAGGCAGGGACAGAGACAGAGGCAGAGACAGAGACAGAGACAGAGTCAGCGACAGGCACAGGGAGAGGGACAGGGTCAGAGACAGAGACAGAGACAGAGACAGGGACAGAGGCAGAGACAGAGACAGAGACAGAGACAGAGACAGAGACAGAGACGGAGGCAGAGACAGAGACAGAGACAGAGACAGAGACAGAGACAGAGACAGAGACAGAGACAGAGACAGAGACTGAGACAGAGACAGAGACAGAGACGGAGACGGAGATAGAGGCAGAGACAGAGACAGAGACGGAGACAGATGCAGAGACAGATCCAGGGACGGAGATAGAGACAGAGACAGAGGGAGAGACAGCAACAGAGAGAGAGACAGAGACAGAGACAGAGACAGAGACAGACACAGAGACGGAGACAAAGACCGAGACAGAGACAGAGACGGAGACAGAGGCAGAGACAGAGCCAGGGACAGAGACGGAGACAGAGACAGAGGAAGAGACAGCGACAGAGACAGAGACAGAGACAGAGACAGGGACAGAGACAGAGACAGAGACAGAGACAGAGACAGAGGCAGAGACTGAGACTGAGACAGAGACAGAGACAGAGACAGAAACAGAAACAGAGACGTAGACAAAGACCGAGACAGAGGCAGAGACACAGACAGAGACAGAGACAGAGACAGAGACAGAGACAGAGACAGAGACAGAGGCAGAGACAGAGACAGAGACGGAGACAAAGACAGAGACAGAGGCAGAGACAGAGACAGAGGCAGAGACAGACACAGAGACGGAGGCAGAGACAGAGACAGAGACAGAGACAGAGACTGAGACAGAGACTGAGACTGAGACAGAGACAGAGACAGAGACAGAAACAGAAACAGAGACGTAGACAAAGACCGAGACAGAGGCAGAGACACAGACAGAGACAGAGACAGAGACAGAGACAGAGACAGAGACAGAGACAGAGGCAGAGACAGAGACAGAGACGGAGACAAAGACAGAGACAGAGGCAGAGACAGAGACAGAGGCAGAGACAGACACAGAGACGGAGGCAGAGACAGAGACAGAGACAGAGACAGAGACTGAGACAGAGACAGAGACATAGAGACATGGGCACGGAGGCAGAGATGCAGAGACAGAGACAAGGAGGCAGAGGCAGACACACACAGACCGAGACCCAGAGACTGAGACAGAGACACAGACGGAGACAGAGACGGAGGCAGAGACAGGGACAGAGGCAGAGACAGCGACAGGCACAGGGAGAGGGACAGAGACAGAGACAGAGACAGAGGCAGGGACAGAGACACAGGCCGTGGAAGAGGCAGCGGCAAAGACAGAGGGAGAGACAGAGAGACAGACAGTGACAGAGGGGCAGGCGACAAGGTCGGAGGCTGAAGGGCAGGGGACAAAGACGGAGACAAGGACGGAGACAAAGACGGAGGCAGAGACAGAGACTGAGACAGAGGCAGGGACAGAGACAGAGACAGAGACAGTGACAGAGACAGAGACAGAGACAGAGACAGGGACAGAGACAGAGACAGAGACGGAGACAAAGACCGAGACAGAGACAGAGAGCGAGACAGACACAGAGATGCGGAGACAGAGACACAGAGACAGAGACGGAGACAGAGGTGGAGACGGAGACGGGACTGAGACAGAGACAGAGACATAGACAGACACAGAGACAGAGGCAGAGACAGAGGCAGAGGCAGAGGCAGAGACAGAGACAGAGACAGAGACAGAGACAGAGACAGAGACAGAGACAGAGACAGAGACAGAGACAAAGGCCGATACAGAGACAGAGACGGAGACAGAGACAGAGGCAGAGACAGAGACAGAGACAGAGACAGGGACAGAGACAGATACAGAGACAGAGACAGAGACAGAGACAGAGACACAGACAGAAACGGAGACAGAGACAGAGACAGAGGCAGAGACAGAGGCAGAGACAGAGACAGAGACAGAGACAGAGACAGAGTCAAGTACAGAGACAGAGACAGAGACAGAGACAGAGACAGAGACAGAGACAGAGACAGAGACAGAGACAGAGACAGAGACAAAGACCGATACAGAGACAGAGACGGAGACAGAGACAGAGGCAGAGACAGAGACACAGACCGAGGAAGAGACAGGGACAGAGACAGAGACAGAGACAGAGACAGAGACAGAGACAGAGACAGAGACAGAGACAGAGACAGAGACAGAGACCGAGACAGACGCAGAGACTGTGACAGAGGCAGAGACAGAGACAGAGACAGAGACAGAGGCAGAGACAGAGACAGAGACAGAGACGGATACAAAGACCGAGACAGAGGCAGAGACAGAGACAGAGACAGAGACAGAGACTGAGACTGAGACAGAGACAGAAACAGGAACAGAGACGGAGACAAAGATCGAGACAGAGGCAGCGACACAGACAGAGACAGAGAAAGAGACATAGACAGAGACAAAGGCAGAGACAGAGACAGAGACAGAGACAGTGGCAGAGACACAGACAGAGACAGAGACAGAGACAGAGACAGAGACCGAGACAGAGACAGAGACAGAGACAGAGACAGAGACAAAGGCAGAGACAGAGACAGAGACAGAGACAGAGGCAGAGACACGGACAGAGACAGAGACAGAGACAGAGACAGAGACACAGACAGAGACAGAGACAGAGACAGACACAGAGACAGAGACAGAGACAGAGACAGAGACAGAGACAGAGACAGAGACAGAGACAGAGACAGAGACAGAGACAGAGACAAAGACCGATACAGAGACAGAGACGGAGACAGAGACAGAGGCAGAGACAGAGACACAGACCGAGGAAGAGACAGGGACAGAGACAGAGACAGAGACAGAGACAGAGACAGAGACAGAGACAGAGACAGAGACAGAGACAGAGACAGAGACAGAGACCGAGACAGACGCAGAGACTGTGACAGAGGCAGAGACAGAGACAGAGACAGAGACAGAGGCAGAGACAGAGACAGAGACGGAGACGGATACAAAGACCGAGACAGAGGCAGAGACAGAGACAGAGACAGAGACAGAGACTGAGACTGAGACAGAGACAGAAACAGAAACAGAGACGGAGACAAAGATCGAGACAGAGGCAGCGACACAGACAGAGACAGAGAAAGAGACATAGACAGAGACAAAGGCAGAGACAGAGACAGTGACAGAGACAGAGACAGAGACAGAGACAGAGACAGAGACAGAGACAGAGACAGAGACAGAGACAGAGACCGAGACAGACGCAGAGACTGTGACAGAGGCAGAGACACAGACAGAGACCGAGTCAGAGACCGACGCATGGACTGAGACAGAGGCAGAGACAGAGACAGAGACCGAGTCAGAGACCGACGCAGGGACTGAGACAGAGACAGAGACAGAGACAGAGACATAGACGGAGACAAAGGCAGAGACAGAGACAGAGACAGAGACAGAGACATAGACAGAGACAAAGGCAGAGACAGAGACAGGGACAGAGACAGAGATGGGGACAGAGACAGAGACAGAGACAGAGGCAGAGACAGAGACAGAGAAAGAGAGAGAGACAGAGACAGAGACAGAGACAGAGACAGAGACAGAGACACAGACAGAAAGGGAGACAAAGACCGAGACAGGGGCAGAGACACAGACAGAGACAGAGACAGAGACAGAGACGGAGACAAAGACCGAGACAGAGGCAGCGACACAGACAGAGACAGAGAAAGAGACATAGACAGAGACAAAGGCAGAGACAGAGACAGAGACAGAGGCAGAGACAGAGACAGAGACAGAGACAGAGACAGAGACAGAGACAGAGACAGAGACAGAGACAGAGACAGAGACAGAGACAGAGACAGAGACAGAGACAGAGACAGAGACAGAGACAGAGACAGAGACAGAGACAGAGACAGACACAGAGACAGAGACAGAGACAGAGACAGAGACAGAGACAGAGACAGAGACAGAGACAGAGACAGAGACAGAGGCAGATACAGAAACACAGACCCAGGAAGAGACAGAGACAGAGACAGAGACAGAGACAGAGACAGAGACAGAGACAGAGACAGAGACAGAGACAGAGACAGAGACAGAGACCGAGACAGACGCAGAGACTGTGACAGAGGCAGAGACAGAGACAGAGACAGAGACAGAGGCAGAGGCAGAGACAGAGACAGAGACGGAGACGGATACAAAGACCGAGACAGAGGCAGAGACAGAGACAGAGACAGAGACAGAGACTGAGACTGAGACAGAGACAGAAACAGAAACAGAGACGGAGACAAAGATCGAGACAGAGGCAGCGACACAGACAGAGACAGAGGAAGAGACATAGACAGAGACAAAGGCAGAGACAGAGACAGAGACAGAGACAGTGGCAGAGACACAGACAGAGACAGAGACAGAGACAGAGACAGAGACAGAGACAGAGACAGAGACAGAGACAGAGACAGAGACAGAGACAGAGACAGAGGCAGAGACAGAGGCAGAGACAGAGACAGAGACAGAGACAGAGACGGAGACAGAGACAGAGACAGAGACAGAGGCAGAGACAGAGACACAGACCGAGGAAGAGACAGAGACAGCGACAGAGACAGAGACAGAGACAGAGACAGAGACAGAGACAGAGGCAGAGACAGAGACGGAGAGAGAGACAGAGACTGTGACAGAGGCAGAGACAGAGACAGAGACCGAGACAGAGACCAACGCAGGGACTGAGACAGAGGCAGAGGCAGCGACAGAGACAGATACAGGGCAGAGACAGAGGCAGAGACAGAGACAGAGACCGAGTCAGAGACCGACGCAGGGACTGAGACAGAGACAGAGACAGAGACAGAGACATAGACGGAGACAACGGCAGAGACAGAGACAGAGACAGAGACAGAGACATAGACAGAGACAAAGGCAGAGACAGAGACAGGGACAGAGACAGAGATGGGGACAGAGACAGAGACAGAGACAGAGGCAGAGACAGAGACAGAGAAAGAGACAGAGACAGAGACAGAGACAGAGACAGAGACAGAGACACAGACAGAAAGGGAGACAAAGACCGAGACAGGGGCAGAGACACAGACAGAGACAGAGACAGAGACAGAGACGGAGACAAAGACCGAGACAGAGGCAGCGACACAGACAGAGACAGAGAAAGAGGCATAGACAGAGACAAAGGCAGAGACAGAGACAGAGACAGAGGCAGAGACAGAGACAGAGACAGAGACAGAGACAGAGACAGAGACAGAGACAGAGACAGAGACAGAGACAGAGACAGAGACAGAGACAGAGACAGAGACAGAGACAGAGACAGAGACAGAGACAGAGACAGAGACAGAGACAGAGACAGAGACAGACACAGAGACAGAGACAGAGACAGAGACAGAGACAGAGACAGAGACAGAGACAGAGACAGAGACAGAGACAGAGACAGAGACAGAGACAGAGGCAGATACAGAGACACAGACCCAGGAAGAGACAGAGACAGAGACAGAGACAGAGACAGAGACAGAGACAGAGACCGAGACAGAGACCAACGCAGGGACTGAGACAGAGGCAGAGGCAGCGACAGAGACAGATACAGGGCAGAGACAGAGGCAGAGACAGAGACGGAGAGAGAGACAGAGACAGAGACAGAGACAGTGACAGAGACAGAGACAGAGACAGAGACAGAGACAGAGACAGAGACAGAGACAGAGACAGAGACAGAGACCGAGACAGACGCAGAGACTGTGACAGAGGCAGAGACAGAGACAGAGACCGAGTCAGAGACCGACGCAGGGACTGAGACAGAGGCAGAGACAGAGACAGAGACCGAGTCAGAGACCGACGCAGGGACTGAGACAGAGACAGAGACAGAGACAGAGACATAGACGGAGACAAAGGCAGAGACAGAGACAGAGACAGAGACAGAGACATAGACAGAGACAAAGGCAGAGACAGAGACAGGGACAGAGACAGAGATGGGGACAGAGACAGAGACAGAGACAGAGGCAGAGACAGAGACAGAGAAAGAGACAGAGACAGAGACAGAGACAGAGACAGAGACAGAGACAGAGACACAGACAGAAAGGGAGACAAAGACCGAGACAGGGGCAGAGACACAGACAGAGACAGAGACAGAGACAGAGACGGAGACAAAGACCGAGACAGAGGCAGCGACACAGACAGAGACAGAGAAAGAGACATAGACAGAGACAAAGGCAGAGACAGAGACAGAGACAGAGGCAGAGACAGAGACAGAGACAGAGACAGAGACAGAGACAGAGACAGAGACAGAGACAGAGACAGAGACAGAGACAGAGACAGAGACAGAGACAGAGACAGAGACAGAGACAGAGACAGAGACAGAGACAGAGACAGACACAGAGACAGAGACAGAGACAGAGACAGAGACAGAGACAGAGACAGAGACAGAGACAGAGACAGAGACAGAGACAGAGGCAGATACAGAGACACAGACCCAGGAAGAGACAGAGACAGAGACAGAGACAGAGACAGAGACAGAGACAGAGACAGAGACAGAGACAGAGACAGAGACAGAGATAGGGACAGAGACAGAGACAGAGACAGAGGCAGAGACAGAGACAGAGAAAGAGACAGAGACAGAGACAGAGACAGAGACAGAGACAGAGACAGAGACAGAGACAGAGACAGAGACAGAGACAGAGACAGAGACAGAGACAGAGACAGAGACAGAGACAGAGAAAGAGACAGAGACAGAGACAGAGACAGAGACAAAGACACAGACAGAAACGGAGACGGAGACAGAGACAGAGGCAGAGACAGTGGCAGAGGCAGAGACAGAGACAGAGACAGAGACAGAGACAGAGACAGAGACAGAGACAGAGACAGAGACAGAGACAGAGACAGAGACAGAGACAGAGACAGAGACAGAGACAGAGACAGAGACAGAGACAGAGACAGAGACAGAGACAGAGACAAAGACCGATACAGAGACAGTGACGGAGACAGAGACACAGACCGAGGAAAAAACAGAGACAGAGACAGAGACAGAGACAGAGACAGAGACAGAGACAGAGACAGAGACAGAGACAGAGACAGAGACAGAGACAGAGACAGAGACAGAGACAGAGACAGAGACAGAGACAGAGACAGAGACAGAGACAGAGACAGAGACAGAGACAGAGACAGAGACAGAGACAGAGACAGAGACAGAGACAGAGACAGAGACAGAGACAGAGACCAGAGACAGAGACAGAGACAGAGACAGAGACAGAGACAGGGACAGAGACAGAGACAGAGACAGAGACAGAGACAGAGACAGAGACAGAGACAGAGACAGAGACAGAGACAGAGACAGAGTCAGAGACAGAGACACAGACAGAGACAGAGACAGAGACAGAGACAGAGACACAGACAGAGACAGAGACAGAGACATAGACACAGACAGAGACAGAGACCGAGACAGAGACCGACGCAGGGACTGAGACAGAGGCAGAGGCAGCGACAGAGACAGAGACAGGGCAGAGACAGAGGTAGAGACAGAGACGGAGAGAGAGACAGAGACAGAGACAGAGACAGAGACAGAGACAGAGACAGAGACAGGGACAGAGACAGAGACAGAGACAGAGACAGAGACAGAGACAGAGACAGAGACAGAGACAGAGACAGAGACAGAGACAGAGACAGAGACAGAGACAGAGACAGAGGCAGAGACAGAGGCAGAGACTGAGACTGAGACAGAGACAGAGACAGAGACAGAGACAGAGACAGAGACAGAGACAGAGACAGAGACAGAGACAGAGACAGAGACAGAGACAGAGACAGAGACAGAGACCGACGCAGGGACTGAGACAGAGGCAGAGGCAGCGACAGAGACAGAGACAGAGACAGAGACAGAGACAGAGACAGAGACAGAGACAGAGGCAGCGACACAGACAGAGACAGAGAAAGAGACAGAGACAGAGACAGAGACAGAGACAGAGACAGAGGCAGCGACACAGACAGAGACAGAGAAAGAGACATAGACGGAGACAAAGGCAGAGACAGAGACAGAGACAGAGACAGAGACATAGACAGAGACAAAGGCAGAGACAGAGACAGAGACAGAGACAGAGATGGGGACAGAGACAGAGACAGAGACAGAGGCAGAGACAGAGACAGAGAAAGAGACAGAGACAGAGACAGAGACAGAGACAGAGACAGAGACAGAGACAGAGACAGAGACAGAGATGGGGACAGAGACAGAGACAGAGACAGAGACAGAGACAGAGAAAGAGACTGAGACAGAGACAGAAACAGAAACAGAGACGGAGACAAAGACCGAGACAGAGGCAGAGACACAGACAGAGACAGAGACAGAGACGGAGACAAAGACCGAGTCAGAGACAGAGACAGAGACAGAGACAGAGACGGAGACGGAGACAAAGACCGAGATAGAGACAGAGACAGAGACAGACACGGAGACAAGGACAGAGACAGAGACAGAGACAGAGACAGAGACAGAGACAGAGACAGAGACAGAGACAGAGACAGAGACAGAGACAGAGACAGAGACAAAGACCGATACAGAGACAGAGACGGAGACAGAGACAGAGGCAGAGACAGAGACACAGACCGAGGAAGAGACAGAGACAGAGACAGACACAGAGACAGAGACAGAGACCGAGACAGACGCAGAGACTGTGACAGAGGCAGAGACAGAGACAGAGACCGAGACAGAGACCAACGCAGGGACTGAGACAGAGGCAGAGGCAGCGACAGAGACGGAGACAGGGCAGAGACAGAGGCAGAGACAGAGACGGAGAGAGAGACAGAGACAGAGACAGAGACAGTGACAGAGACAGAGACAGAGACAGAGACAGAGACAGAGACAGAGACAGAGACAGAGACAGAGACAGAGACAGACGCAGAGACTGTGACAGAGGCAGAGACAGAGACAGAGACCGAGTCAGAGACCGACGCAGGGACTGAGACAGAGGCAGAGACAGAGACAGAGACCGAGTCAGAGACCGACGCAGGGACTGAGACAGAGACAGAGACAGAGACAGAGACATAGACGGAGACAAAGGCAGAGACAGAGACAGAGACAGAGACAGAGACATAGACAGAGACAAAGGCAGAGACAGAGACAGGGACAGAGACAGAGATGGGGACAGAGACAGAGACAGAGACAGAGGCAGAGACAGAGACAGAGAAAGAGACAGAGACAGAGACAGAGACAGAGACAGAGACACAGACAGAAAGGGAGACAAAGGCCGAGACAGGGGCAGAGACACAGACAGAGACAGAGACAGAGACAGAGACGGAGACAAAGACCGAGACAGAGGCAGCGACACAGACAGAGACAGAGAAAGAGACATAGACAGAGACAAAGGCAGAGACAGAGACAGAGACAGAGGCAGAGACAGAGACAGAGACAGAGACAGAGACAGAGACAGAGACAGAGACAGAGACAGAGACAGAGACAGTGACAGAGACAGAGACAGAGACAGAGACAGAGACAGACACAGAGACAGAGACAGAGACAGAGACAGAGACAGAGACAGAGACAGAGACAGAGACAGAGACAGAGACAGAGACAGAGACAGAGGCAGAGACAGAGACACAGACCCAGGAAGAGACAGAGACAGAGACAGAGACAGAGACAGAGACAGAGACAGAGACAGAGACAGAGACAGAGATAGGGACAGAGACAGAGACAGAGACAGAGGCAGAGACAGAGACAGAGAAAGAGACAGAGACAGAGACAGAGACAGAGACAGAGACAGAGACAGAGACAGAGACAGAGACAGAGACAGAGACAGAGACAGAGACAGAGACAGAGACAGAGAAAGAGACAGAGACAGAGACAGAGACAGAGACAAAGACACAGACAGAAACGGAGACGGAGACAGAGACAGAGGCAGAGACAGAGGCAGAGGCAGAGACAGAGACAGAGACAGAGACAGAGACAGAGACAGAGACAGAGACAGAGACAGAGACAGAGACAGAGACAGAGACAGAGACAGAGACAGAGACAGAGACAGAGACAGAGACAGAGACCAGAGACAGAGACAGAGACAGAGACAGAGACAGAGACAGGGACAGAGACAGAGACAGAGACAGAGACAGAGACAGAGACAGAGACAGAGACAGAAACAGAGACAGAGACGGAGACAAAGACCGAGATAGAGACAGAGACAGAGACAGACACGGAGATAGAGACGGAGACAAAGTCCGCGACCGAGACAGAGACGGAGACAGTGGCAGAGACAGAGCCAGGGACAGAGAATGAGACAGAGACAGAGGGAGAGACAGCGACAGAGACAGAGACAGAGACAGAGACAGAGACAGAGACAGAGACAGGGACAGAGACAGAGACAGAGACAGAGACAGAGACAGAGACAGAGACACAGACAGAAACGGAGACAGAGACAGAGACAGAGGCAGAGACAGAGGCAGAGACAGAGACAGAGACAGAGACAGAGACAGAGTCAAGTACAGAGACAGAGACAGAGACAGAGACAGAGACAGAGACAGAGACAGAGACAGAGACAAAGACCGATACAGAGACAGAGACGGAGACAGAGACAGAGGCAGAGACAGAGACACAGACCGAGGAAGAGACAGGGACAGAGACAGAGACAGAGACAGAGACAGAGACAGAGACAGAGACAGAGACAGAGACAGAGACAGAGGCAGAGACTGAGACTGAGACAGAGACAGAGACAGAGACAGAGACAGAGACAGAGACAGAGACAGAGACAGAGACAGAGACAGAGACAGAGACAGAGACAGAGACAGAGACAGAGACCGACGCAGGGACTGAGACAGAGGCAGAGGCAGCGACAGAGACAGAGACAGAGACAGAGACAGAGACAGAGACAGAGACAGAGACAGAGGCAGCGACACAGACAGAGACAGAGAAAGAGACAGAGACAGAGACAGAGACAGAGACAGAGACAGAGGCAGCGACACAGACAGAGACAGAGAAAGAGACATAGACGGAGACAAAGGCAGAGACAGAGACAGAGACAGAGACAGAGACATAGACAGAGACAAAGGCAGAGACAGAGACAGAGACAGAGACAGAGATGGGGACAGAGACAGAGACAGAGACAGAGGCAGAGACAGAGACAGAGAAAGAGACAGAGACAGAGACAGAGACAGAGACAGAGACAGAGACAGAGACAGAGACAGAGACAGAGATGGGGACAGAGACAGAGACAGAGACAGAGACAGAGACAGAGAAAGAGACTGAGACAGAGACAGAAACAGAAACAGAGACGGAGACAAAGACCGAGACAGAGGCAGAGACACAGACAGAGACAGAGACAGAGACGGAGACAAAGACCGAGTCAGAGACAGAGACAGAGACAGAGACAGAGACGGAGACGGAGACAAAGACCGAGATAGAGACAGAGACAGAGACAGACACGGAGACAAGGACAGAGACAGAGACAGAGACAGAGACAGAGACAGAGACAGAGACAGAGACAGAGACAGAGACAGAGACAGAGACAGAGACAGAGACAAAGACCGATACAGAGACAGAGACGGAGACAGAGACAGAGGCAGAGACAGAGACACAGACCGAGGAAGAGACAGAGACAGAGACAGACACAGAGACAGAGACAGAGACCGAGACAGACGCAGAGACTGTGACAGAGGCAGAGACAGAGACAGAGACCGAGACAGAGACCAACGCAGGGACTGAGACAGAGGCAGAGGCAGCGACAGAGACGGAGACAGGGCAGAGACAGAGGCAGAGACAGAGACGGAGAGAGAGACAGAGACAGAGACAGAGACAGTGACAGAGACAGAGACAGAGACAGAGACAGAGACAGAGACAGAGACAGAGACAGAGACAGAGACAGAGACAGACGCAGAGACTGTGACAGAGGCAGAGACAGAGACAGAGACCGAGTCAGAGACCGACGCAGGGACTGAGACAGAGGCAGAGACAGAGACAGAGACCGAGTCAGAGACCGACGCAGGGACTGAGACAGAGACAGAGACAGAGACAGAGACATAGACGGAGACAAAGGCAGAGACAGAGACAGAGACAGAGACAGAGACATAGACAGAGACAAAGGCAGAGACAGAGACAGGGACAGAGACAGAGATGGGGACAGAGACAGAGACAGAGACAGAGGCAGAGACAGAGACAGAGAAAGAGACAGAGACAGAGACAGAGACAGAGACAGAGACACAGACAGAAAGGGAGACAAAGGCCGAGACAGGGGCAGAGACACAGACAGAGACAGAGACAGAGACAGAGACGGAGACAAAGACCGAGACAGAGGCAGCGACACAGACAGAGACAGAGAAAGAGACATAGACAGAGACAAAGGCAGAGACAGAGACAGAGACAGAGGCAGAGACAGAGACAGAGACAGAGACAGAGACAGAGACAGAGACAGAGACAGAGACAGAGACAGAGACAGTGACAGAGACAGAGACAGAGACAGAGACAGAGACAGACACAGAGACAGAGACAGAGACAGAGACAGAGACAGAGACAGAGACAGAGACAGAGACAGAGACAGAGACAGAGACAGAGACAGAGGCAGAGACAGAGACACAGACCCAGGAAGAGACAGAGACAGAGACAGAGACAGAGACAGAGACAGAGACAGAGACAGAGACAGAGACAGAGATAGGGACAGAGACAGAGACAGAGACAGAGGCAGAGACAGAGACAGAGAAAGAGACAGAGACAGAGACAGAGACAGAGACAGAGACAGAGACAGAGACAGAGACAGAGACAGAGACAGAGACAGAGACAGAGACAGAGACAGAGACAGAGAAAGAGACAGAGACAGAGACAGAGACAGAGACAAAGACACAGACAGAAACGGAGACGGAGACAGAGACAGAGGCAGAGACAGAGGCAGAGGCAGAGACAGAGACAGAGACAGAGACAGAGACAGAGACAGAGACAGAGACAGAGACAGAGACAGAGACAGAGACAGAGACAGAGACAGAGACAGAGACAGAGACAGAGACAGAGACAGAGACCAGAGACAGAGACAGAGACAGAGACAGAGACAGAGACAGGGACAGAGACAGAGACAGAGACAGAGACAGAGACAGAGACAGAGACAGAGACAGAGACAGAGACAGAGACGGAGACAAAGACCGAGATAGAGACAGAGACAGAGACAGACACGGAGATAGAGACGGAGACAAAGTCCGCGACCGAGACAGAGACGGAGACAGTGGCAGAGACAGAGCCAGGGACAGAGAATGAGACAGAGACAGAGGGAGAGACAGCGACAGAGACAGAGACAGAGACAGAGACAGAGACAGAGACAGAGACAGGGACAGAGACAGAGACAGAGACAGAGACAGAGACAGAGACAGAGACACAGACAGAAACGGAGACAGAGACAGAGACAGAGGCAGAGACAGAGGCAGAGACAGAGACAGAGACAGAGACAGAGACAGAGTCAAGTACAGAGACAGAGACAGAGACAGAGACAGAGACAGAGACAGAGACAGAGACAGAGACAAAGACCGATACAGAGACAGAGACGGAGACAGAGACAGAGGCAGAGACAGAGACACAGACCGAGGAAGAGACAGGGACAGAGACAGAGACAGAGACAGAGACAGAGACAGAGACAGAGACAGAGACAGAGACAGAGACAGAGACCGAGACAGACGCAGAGACTGTGACAGAGGCAGAGACAGAGACAGAGACAGAGACAGAGGCAGAGACAGGGACAGAGACAGAGACGGATACAAAGACCGAGACAGAGGCAGAGACAGAGACAGAGACAGAGACAGAGACAGAGTCTGAGACAGAGACAGAAACAGAAACAGAGACGGAGACAAAGATCGAGACAGAGGCAGCGACACAGACAGAGACAGAGAAAGAGACATAGACAGAGACAAAGGCAGAGACAGAGACAGAGACAGAGACAGTGGCAGAGACACAGACAGAGACAGAGACAGAGACAGAGACAGAGACAGAGACAGAGACAGAGACAGAGACAGAGACAAAGGCAGAGACAGAGACAGAGACAGAGACAGAGGCAGAGACACGGACAGAGACAGAGACAGAGACAGAGACAGAGACACAGACAGAGACAGAGACAGAGACAGACACAGAGACAGAGACAGAGACAGAGACAGAGACAGAGACAGAGACAGAGACAGAGACAGAGACAGAGACAGAGACAGAGACAAAGACCGATACAGAGACAGAGACGGAGACAGAGACAGAGGCAGAGACAGAGACCCAGACCGAGGAAGAGACAGGGACAGAGACAGAGACAGAGACAGAGACAGAGACAGAGACAGAGACAGAGACAGAGACAGAGACAGAGACAGAGACAGAGACAGAGACCGAGACAGACGCAGAGACTGTGACAGAGGCAGAGACAGAGACAGAGACAGAGACAGAGGCAGAGACAGAGACAGAGACAGAGACGGATACAAAGACCGAGACAGAGGCAGAGACAGAGACAGAGACAGAGACAGAGACTGAGACTGAGACAGAGACAGAAACAGAAACAGAGACGGAGACAAAGATCGAGACAGAGGCAGCGACACAGACAGAGACAGAGAAAGAGACATAGACAGAGACAAAGGCAGAGACAGAGACAGAGACAGAGACAGTGGCAGAGACACAGACAGAGACAGAGACAGAGACAGAGACAGAGACAGAGACAGAGACAGAGACAGAGACAGAGACAGAGACAGAGACAGAGACAAAGGCAGAGACAGAGACAGAGACAGATACAGAGGCAGAGACACGGACAGAGACAGAGACAGAGACAGAGACAGAGACACAGACAGAGACAGAGACAGAGACAGACACAGAGACAGAGACAGAGACAGAGACAGAGACAGAGACAGAGACAGAGACAGAGACAGAGGCAGAGACAGAGACAGAGACAGAGACAGAGACAGAGACAGAGACAGAGACAAAGACACAGACAGAAACGGAGACGGAGACAGAGACAGAGGCAGAGACAGAGGCAGAGGCAGAGACAGAGACAGAGACAGAGACAGAGACAGAGATAGGGACAGAGACAGAGACAGAGACAGAGGCAGAGACAGAGACAGAGAAAGAGACAGAGACAGAGACAGAGACAGAGACAGAGACAGAGACAGAGACAGAGACAGAGACAGAGACAGAGACAGAGACAGAGACAGAGACAGAGACAGAGACAGAGAAAGAGACAGAGACAGAGACAGAGACAGAGACAGAGACAAAGACACAGACAGAAACGGAGACGGAGACAGAGACAGAGGCAGAGACAGAGGCAGAGGCAGAGACAGAGACAGAGACAGAGACAGAGACAGAGACAGAGACAGAGACAGAGACAGAGACAGAGACAGAGACAGAGACAGAGACAGAGACAGAGACAGAGACAGAGACAGAGACAGAGACCAGAGACAGAGACAGAGACAGAGGCAGAGACAGAGACAGGGACAGAGACAGAGACAGAGACAGAGACAGAGACAGAGACAGAGACAGAGACAGAGACAGAGACAGAGACAGAGACGGAGACAAAGACCGAGATAGAGACAGAGACAGAGACAGACACGGAGATAGAGACGGAGACAAAGTCCGCGACCGAGACAGAGACGGAGACAGTGGCAGAGACAGAGCCAGGGACAGAGAATGAGACAGAGACAGAGGGAGAGACAGCGACAGAGACAGAGACAGAGACAGAGACAGAGACAGAGACAGACACAGGGACAGAGACAGAGACAGAGACAGAGACAGAGACAGAGACAGAGACAGAGACACAGACAGAAACGGAGACAGAGACAGAGACAGAGGCAGAGACAGAGGCAGAGACAGAGACAGAGACAGAGACAGAGACAGAGTCAAGTACAGAGACAGAGACAGAGACAGAGACAGAGACAGAGACAGAGACAGAGACAGAGACAAAGACCGATACAGAGACAGAGACGGAGACAGAGACAGAGGCAGAGACAGAGACACAGACCGAGGAAGAGACAGGGACAGAGACAGAGACAGAGACAGAGACAGAGACAGAGACAGAGACAGAGACAGAGACAGAGACAGAGACCGAGACAGACGCAGAGACTGTGACAGAGGCAGAGACAGAGACAGAGACAGAGACAGAGGCAGAGACAGAGACAGAGACAGAGACGGATACAAAGACCGAGACAGAGGCAGAGACAGAGACAGAGACAGAGACAGAGACAGAGACTGAGACAGAGACAGAAACAGAAACAGAGACGGAGACAAAGATCGAGACAGAGGCAGCGACACAGACAGAGACAGAGAAAGAGACATAGACAGAGACAAAGGCAGAGACAGAGACAGAGACAGAGACAGTGGCAGAGACACAGACAGAGACAGAGACAGAGACAGAGACAGAGACAGAGACAGAGACAGAGACAGAGACAGAGACAAAGGCAGAGACAGAGACAGAGACAGAGACAGAGGCAGAGACACGGACAGAGACAGAGACAGAGACAGAGACAGAGACACAGACAGAGACAGAGACAGAGACAGACACAGAGACAGAGACAGAGACAGAGACAGAGACAGAGACAGAGACAGAGACAGAGACAGAGACAGAGACAGAGACAAAGACCGATACAGAGACAGAGACGGAGACAGAGACAGAGGCAGAGACAGAGACCCAGACCGAGGAAGAGACAGGGACAGAGACAGAGACAGAGACAGAGACAGAGACAGAGACAGAGACAGAGACAGAGACAGAGACAGAGACAGAGACAGAGACAGAGACCGAGACAGACGCAGAGACTGTGACAGAGGCAGAGACAGAGACAGAGACAGAGACAGAGGCAGAGACAGAGACAGAGACAGAGACGGATACAAAGACCGAGACAGAGGCAGAGACAGAGACAGAGACAGAGACAGAGACTGAGACTGAGACAGAGACAGAAACAGAAACAGAGACGGAGACAAAGATCGAGACAGAGGCAGCGACACAGACAGAGACAGAGAAAGAGACATAGACAGAGACAAAGGCAGAGACAGAGACAGAGACAGAGACAGTGGCAGAGACACAGACAGAGACAGAGACAGAGACAGAGACAGAGACAGAGACAGAGACAGAGACAGAGACAGAGACAGAGACAGAGACAGAGACAGAGACAGAGACAGAGACAGAGACAAAGGCAGAGACAGAGACAGAGACAGATACAGAGGCAGAGACACGGACAGAGACAGAGACAGAGACAGAGACAGAGACACAGACAGAGACAGAGACAGAGACAGACACAGAGACAGAGACAGAGACAGAGACAGAGACAGAGACAGAGACAGAGACAGAGACAGAGGCAGAGACAGAGACAGAGACAGAGACAGAGACAGAGACAGAGACAGAGACAGAGACAGAGACAGAGACAGAGACAGAGACAGAGACAAAGACCGATACAGAGACAGAGACGGAGACAGAGACAGAGACAGAGACCGAGACAGACGCAGAGACTGTGACAGAGGCAGAGGCAGAGACAGAGACCGAGTCAGAGACCGACGCAGGGACTGAGACAGAGGCAGAGACAGAGACAGAGACCGAGTCAGAGACCGACGTAGGGACTGAGACAGAGACAGAGACAGAGACAGAGACAGAGACAGAGGCAGAGACAGAGGCAGAGACTGAGACTGAGACAGAGACAGAAACAGAAACAGAGACGGAGACAAAGACCGAGACAGAGGCAGAGACACAGACAGAGACAGAGACAGAGACAGAGACGGAGACAAAGACCGAGACAGAGGCAGCGACACAGACAGAGACAGAGAAAGAGACATAGACAGAGACAAAGGCAGAGACAGAGACAGAGACAGAGACAGAGACAGAGACAGAGACAGAGACAGACACAGAGACAGAGACAGAGACAGGGACAGAGACAGAGACAGAGACAGAGACAGAGACAGACACAGAGACAGAGACGGAGACAGAGACAGAGACCGACGCAGGGACTGAGACAGAGGCAGAGGCAGCGACAGAGACAGAGACAGAGACAGAGACAGAGACAGAGACAGAGACAGAGACAGAGGCAGCGACACAGACAGAGACAGAGAAAGAGACATAGACGGAGACAAAGGCAGAGACAGAGACAGAGACAGAGACAGAGACAGAGACATAGACAGAGACAAAGGCAGAGACAGAGACAGGGACAGAGACAGAGATGGGGACAGAGACAGAGACAGAGACAGAGGCAGAGACAGAGACAGAGAAAGAGACAGAGACAGAGACAGAGACAGAGACAGAGACAGAGACAGAGACAGAGACAGAGACAGAGACACAGACAGAAACGGAGACAAAGACCGAGACAGGGGCAGAGACACAGACAGAGACAGAGACAGAGACTGAGACAGAGACGGAGACAAAGACCGAGACAGAGGCAGCGACACAGACAGAGACAGTGAAAGAGACATAGACAGAGACAAAGGCAGAGACAGAGACAGAGACAGAGGCAGAGACAGAGACAGAGACAGAGACAGAGACAGAGACAGAGACAGAGACAGAGACAGAGACAGAGACAGAGACAGAGACAGAGACAGAGACAGAGACAGACACAGAGACAGAGACAGAGACAGGGACAGAGACAGAGATGGGGACAGAGACAGAGACAGAGACAGAGGCAGAGACAGAGACAGAGACAGAGACAGAGACAGAGACAGAGACAGAGACAGACACAGAGACAGAGACAGAGACAGGGACAGAGACAGAGATGGGGACAGAGACAGAGACAGAGACAGAGGCAGAGACAGAGACAGAGAAAGGGACCGATACAGAGACAGAGACGGAGACAGAGACAGAGGCAGAGACAGAGACACAGACCGAGGTAGAGACAGAGACAGAGACAGAGACAGAGACAGAGACAGAGACAGAGACAGAGTACAGAGACAGAGACAGAGACAGAGACCGAGACAGACGCAGAGACTGTGACAGAGGCAGAGACAGAGACAGAGACCGAGACCGAGACAGAGACCGACGCAGGGACTGAGACAGAGGCAGAGGCAGCGACAGAGACAGAGACAGGGCAGAGACAGAGGCAGAGACAGAGACGGAGAGAGAGGCAGAGACAGAGGCAGAGACTGAGACAGAGACAGAGACAGAGACAGAGACAGAGACAGAGACAGAGACAGAGACAGAGACAGAGACAGAGACAGAGACAGAGAAAGAGACACAGACAGAGACAGAGACAGAGACAGAGGCAGAGACAGAGACAGAGACAGAGACAGAGACGGAGACAGAGACACAGACAGAAACGGAGACAGAGACAGAGACAGAGGCAGAGACAGAGGCAGAGACAGAGACAGAGACAGAGACAGAGACAGAGACAGAGACAGAGACAGAGACAGAGACAGAGACAGAGACAGAGACAGAGACAGAGACAAAGACCGATACAGAGACAGAGACGGAGACAGAGACAGAGGCAGAGACAGAGACACAGACCGAGGAAGAGACAGATACAGAGACAGAGACAGAGACAGAGACAGAGACAGAGACCGAGACAGACGCAGAGACTGTGACGGAGGCAGAGACAGAGACAGAGACAGAGACAGAGACAGAGACAGAGACAGAGACAGAGACAGAGACAGAGACAGAGACAGAGACAGAGACAGAGACAGAGACAGAGACAGAGACAGAGACAGAGACAGAGACAGAGACAAAGACCGATACAGAGACAGAGACGGAGACAGAGACAGAGGCAGAGACAGAGACACAGACCGAGGAAGAGACAGATACAGAGACAGAGACAGAGACAGAGACAGAGACAGAGACCGAGACAGACGCAGAGACTGTGACGGAGGCAGAGACAGAGACAGAGACAGAGACAGAGACAGAGACAGAGACAGAGACAGAGACAGAGACAGAGACAGAGACAGAGACAGAGACAGAGACAGAGACAGAGACAGAGACAGAGACAGAGACAGAGACAGAGTCAGAGACAGAGACAGAGACAGAGACAGAGACAGAGACAGAGTCAGAGACAGAGACAGAGACAGAGGCAGAGACAGAGGCAGAGACTGAGACTGAGACAGAGAGAGAGACAGAGACAGAGACAGAGACAGAGACAGAGACAGAGACAGAGACAGAGACAGAGACAGAGACAGACACAGAGACAGAGACAGAGACAGGGACAGAGACAGAGATGGGGACAGAGACAGAGACAGAGACAGAGGCAGAGACAGAGACAGAGAAAGGGACCGATACAGAGACAGAGACGGAGACAGAGACAGAGGCAGAGACAGAGACACAGACCGAGGTAGAGACAGAGACAGAGACAGAGACAGAGACAGAGACAGAGACAGAGACAGAGTACAGAGACAGAGACAGAGACAGAGACCGAGACAGACGCAGAGACTGTGACAGAGGCAGAGACAGAGACAGAGACCGAGACCGAGACAGAGACCGACGCAGGGACTGAGACAGAGGCAGAGGCAGCGACAGAGACAGAGACAGGGCAGAGACAGAGGCAGAGACAGAGACGGAGAGAGAGGCAGAGACAGAGGCAGAGACTGAGACAGAGACAGAGACAGAGACAGAGACAGAGACAGAGACAGAGACAGAGACAGAGACAGAGAAAGAGACACAGACAGAGACAGAGACAGAGACAGAGGCAGAGACAGAGACAGAGACAGAGACAGAGACGGAGACAGAGACACAGACAGAAACGGAGACAGAGACAGAGACAGAGGCAGAGACAGAGGCAGAGACAGAGACAGAGACAGAGACAGAGACAGAGACAGAGACAGAGACAGAGACAGAGACAGAGACAGAGACAGAGACAGAGACAGAGACCGAGACGGAGACACAGACAGAGACAGAGACAGAGACAGAGACAGAGACAGAGACAGAGACAGAGACAGAGAGAGACAGAGACAGAGACACAGACAGAAACGGAGACAGAGACAGAGACAGAGGCAGAGACAGAGGCAGAGACAGAAACAGAGACAGAGACAGAGACAGAGACAGAGACAGAGACAGAGACAGAGACAGAGACAGAGACAGAGACAGAGACAGAGACAGAGACCGACGCAGGGACTGAGACAGAGGCAGAGGCAGCGACAGAGACAGAGACAGAGACAGAGACAGAGACAGAGACAGAGACAGAGACAGAGACAGAGGCAGCGACACAGACAGAGACAGAGAAAGAGACATAGACGGAGACAAAGGCAGAGACAGAGACAGAGACAGAGACAGAGACAGAGACATAGACAGAGACAAAGGCAGAGACAGAGACAGGGACAGAGACAGAGATGGGGACAGAGACAGAGACAGAGACAGAGGCAGAGACAGAGACAGAGAAAGAGACAGAGACAGAGACAGAGACAGAGACAGAGACAGAGATGGGGACAGAGACAGAGACAGAGACAGAGGCAGAGACAGAGACAGAGAAAGAGACCGATACAGAGACAGAGACGGAGACAGAGACAGAGGCAGAGACAGAGACACAGACCGAGGTAGAGACAGAGACAGAGACAGAGACAGAGACAGAGACAGAGACAGAGACAGAGACAGAGACAGAGACAGAGACAGAGACAGAGACAGAGAAAGAGACACAGACAGAGACAGAGACAGAGACAGAGGCAGAGACAGAGACAGAGACAGAGACAGAGACGGAGACAGAGACACAGACAGAAACGGAGACAGAGACAGAGACAGAGGCAGAGACAGAGACAGAGGCAGAGACAGAGACAGAGACAGAGACAGAGACAGAGACAGAGACAGAGACAGAGACAGAGACAGAGACAGAGACAGAGACAGAGACAGAGACAGAGACAGAGACAGACACAGAGACAGAGACGGAGACAGAGACAGAGACCGACGCAGGGACTGAGACAGAGGCAGAGGCAGCGACAGAGACAGAGACAGAGACAGAGACAGAGACAGAGACAGAGACAGAGACAGAGGCAGCGACACAGACAGAGACAGAGAAAGAGACATAGACGGAGACAAAGGCAGAGACAGAGACAGAGACAGAGACAGAGACAGAGACATAGACAGAGACAAAGGCAGAGACAGAGACAGGGACAGAGACAGAGATGGGGACAGAGACAGAGACAGAGACAGAGGCAGAGACAGAGACAGAGAAAGAGACAGAGACAGAGACAGAGACAGAGACAGAGACAGAGACAGAGACAGAGACAGAGACACAGACAGAAACGGAGACAAAGACCGAGACAGGGGCAGAGACACAGACAGAGACAGAGACAGAGACTGAGACAGAGACGGAGACAAAGACCGAGACAGAGGCAGCGACACAGACAGAGACAGTGAAAGAGACATAGACAGAGACAAAGGCAGAGACAGAGACAGAGACAGAGGCAGAGACAGAGACAGAGACAGAGACAGAGACAGAGACAGAGACAGAGACAGAGACAGAGACAGAGACAGAGACAGAGACAGAGACAGAGACAGAGACAGAGACAGACACAGAGACAGAGACAGAGACAGGGACAGAGACAGAGATGGGGACAGAGACAGAGACAGAGACAGAGGCAGAGACAGAGACAGAGACAGAGACAGAGACAGAGACAGAGACAGACACAGAGACAGAGACAGAGACAGGGACAGAGACAGAGATGGGGACAGAGACAGAGACAGAGACAGAGGCAGAGACAGAGACAGAGAAAGGGACCGATACAGAGACAGAGACGGAGACAGAGACAGAGGCAGAGACAGAGACACAGACCGAGGTAGAGACAGAGACAGAGACAGAGACAGAGACAGAGACAGAGACAGAGACAGAGTACAGAGACAGAGACAGAGACAGAGACCGAGACAGACGCAGAGACTGTGACAGAGGCAGAGACAGAGACAGAGACCGAGACCGAGACAGAGACCGACGCAGGGACTGAGACAGAGGCAGAGGCAGCGACAGAGACAGAGACAGGGCAGAGACAGAGGCAGAGACAGAGACGGAGAGAGAGGCAGAGACAGAGGCAGAGACTGAGACAGAGACAGAGACAGAGACAGAGACAGAGACAGAGACAGAGACAGAGACAGAGACAGAGACAGAGACAGAGAAAGAGACACAGACAGAGACAGAGACAGAGACAGAGGCAGAGACAGAGACAGAGACAGAGACAGAGACGGAGACAGAGACACAGACAGAAACGGAGACAGAGACAGAGACAGAGGCAGAGACAGAGGCAGAGACAGAGACAGAGACAGAGACAGAGACAGAGACAGAGACAGAGACAGAGACAGAGACAGAGACAGAGACAGAGACAGAGACAAAGACCGATACAGAGACAGAGACGGAGACAGAGACAGAGGCAGAGACAGAGACACAGACCGAGGAAGAGACAGATACAGAGACAGAGACAGAGACAGAGACAGAGACAGAGACCGAGACAGACGCAGAGACTGTGACGGAGGCAGAGACAGAGACAGAGACAGAGACAGAGACAGAGACAGAGACAGAGACAGAGACAGAGACAGAGACAGAGACAGAGACAGAGACAGAGACAGAGACAGAGACAGAGACAGAGACAGAGACAGAGACAAAGACCGATACAGAGACAGAGACGGAGACAGAGACAGAGGCAGAGACAGAGACACAGACCGAGGAAGAGACAGATACAGAGACAGAGACAGAGACAGAGACAGAGACAGAGACCGAGACAGACGCAGAGACTGTGACGGAGGCAGAGACAGAGACAGAGACAGAGACAGAGACAGAGACAGAGACAGAGACAGAGACAGAGACAGAGACAGAGACAGAGACAGAGACAGAGACAGAGACAGAGACAGAGACAGAGACAGAGACAGAGTCAGAGACAGAGACAGAGACAGAGACAGAGACAGAGACAGAGTCAGAGACAGAGACAGAGACAGAGGCAGAGACAGAGGCAGAGACTGAGACTGAGACAGAGAGAGAGACAGAGACAGAGACAGAGACAGAGACAGAGACAGAGACAGAGACAGAGACAGAGACAGAGACAGACACAGAGACAGAGACAGAGACAGGGACAGAGACAGAGATGGGGACAGAGACAGAGACAGAGACAGAGGCAGAGACAGAGACAGAGAAAGGGACCGATACAGAGACAGAGACGGAGACAGAGACAGAGGCAGAGACAGAGACACAGACCGAGGTAGAGACAGAGACAGAGACAGAGACAGAGACAGAGACAGAGACAGAGACAGAGTACAGAGACAGAGACAGAGACAGAGACCGACACAGACGCAGAGACTGTGACAGAGGCAGAGACAGAGACAGAGACCGAGACCGAGACAGAGACCGACGCAGGGACTGAGACAGAGGCAGAGGCAGCGACAGAGACAGAGACAGGGCAGAGACAGAGGCAGAGACAGAGACGGAGAGAGAGGCAGAGACAGAGGCAGAGACTGAGACAGAGACAGAGACAGAGACAGAGACAGAGACAGAGACAGAGACAGAGACAGAGACAGAGAAAGAGACACAGACAGAGACAGAGACAGAGACAGAGACACAGACCGAGGAAGAGACAGATACAGAGACAGAGACAGAGACAGAGACAGAGACAGAGACCGAGACAGACGCAGAGACTGTGACGGAGGCAGAGACAGAGACAGAGACAGAGACAGAGACAGAGACAGAGACAGAGACAGAGACAGAGACAGAGACAGAGACAGAGACAGAGACAGAGACAGAGACAGAGACAGAGACAGAGACAGAGACAGAGTCAGAGACAGAGACAGAGACAGAGACAGAGACAGAGACAGAGTCAGAGACAGAGACAGAGACAGAGGCAGAGACAGAGGCAGAGACTGAGACTGAGACAGAGAGAGAGACAGAGACAGAGACAGAGACAGAGACAGAGACAGAGACAGAGACAGAGACAGAGACAGAGACAGACACAGAGACAGAGACAGAGACAGGGACAGAGACAGAGATGGGGACAGAGACAGAGACAGAGACAGAGGCAGAGACAGAGACAGAGAAAGGGACCGATACAGAGACAGAGACGGAGACAGAGACAGAGGCAGAGACAGAGACACAGACCGAGGTAGAGACAGAGACAGAGACAGAGACAGAGACAGAGACAGAGACAGAGACAGAGTACAGAGACAGAGACAGAGACAGAGACCGACACAGACGCAGAGACTGTGACAGAGGCAGAGACAGAGACAGAGACCGAGACCGAGACAGAGACCGACGCAGGGACTGAGACAGAGGCAGAGGCAGCGACAGAGACAGAGACAGGGCAGAGACAGAGGCAGAGACAGAGACGGAGAGAGAGGCAGAGACAGAGGCAGAGACTGAGACAGAGACAGAGACAGAGACAGAGACAGAGACAGAGACAGAGACAGAGACAGAGACAGAGAAAGAGACACAGACAGAGACAGAGACAGAGACAGAGGCAGAGACAGAGACAGAGACAGAGACAGAGACGGAGACAGAGACACAGACAGAAACGGAGACAGAGACAGAGACAGAGGCAGAGACAGAGGCAGAGACAGAGACAGAGACAGAGACAGAGACAGAGACAGAGACAGAGACAGAGACAGAGACAGAGACAGAGACAGAGACAGAGACAGAGACCGAGACGGAGACACAGACAGAGACAGAGACAGAGACAGAGACAGAGACAGAGACAGAGACAGAGACAGAGAGAGACAGAGACAGAGACACAGACAGAAACGGAGACAGAGACAGAGACAGAGGCAGAGACAGAGGCAGAGACAGAAACAGAGACAGAGACAGAGACAGAGACAGAGACAGAGACAGAGACAGAGACAGAGACAGAGACAGAGACAGAGACAGAGACAGAGACCGACGCAGGGACTGAGACAGAGGCAGAGGCAGCGACAGAGACAGAGACAGAGACAGAGACAGAGACAGAGACAGAGACAGAGACAGAGACAGAGGCAGCGACACAGACAGAGACAGAGAAAGAGACATAGACGGAGACAAAGGCAGAGACAGAGACAGAGACAGAGACAGAGACAGAGACATAGACAGAGACAAAGGCAGAGACAGAGACAGGGACAGAGACAGAGATGGGGACAGAGACAGAGACAGAGACAGAGGCAGAGACAGAGACAGAGAAAGAGACAGAGACAGAGACAGAGACAGAGACAGAGACAGAGATGGGGACAGAGACAGAGACAGAGACAGAGGCAGAGACAGAGACAGAGAAAGAGACCGATACAGAGACAGAGACGGAGACAGAGACAGAGGCAGAGACAGAGACACAGACCGAGGTAGAGACAGAGACAGAGACAGAGACAGAGACAGAGACAGAGACAGAGACAGAGACAGAGACAGAGACAGAGACAGAGACAGAGACAGAGAAAGAGACACAGACAGAGACAGAGACAGAGACAGAGGCAGAGACAGAGACAGAGACAGAGACAGAGACGGAGACAGAGACACAGACAGAAACGGAGACAGAGACAGAGACAGAGGCAGAGACAGAGACAGAGGCAGAGACAGAGACAGAGACAGAGACAGAGACAGAGACAGAGACAGAGACAGAGACAGAGACAGAGACAGAGACAGAGACAGGGACAGAGACAGAGATGGGGACAGAGACAGAGACAGAGACAGAGGCAGAGACAGAGACAGAGAAAGAGACCGATACAGAGACAGAGACGGAGACAGAGACAGAGGCAGAGACAGAGACACAGACCGAGGTAGAGACAGAGACAGAGACAGAGACAGAGACAGAGACAGAGACAGAGTACAGAGACAGAGACAGAGACAGAGACCGAGACAGACGCAGAGACTGTGACAGAGGCAGAGACAGAGACAGAGACCGAGACCGAGACAGAGACCGACGCAGGGACTGAGACAGAGGCAGAGGCAGCGACAGAGACAGAGACAGGGCAGAGACAGAGGCAGAGACAGAGACGGAGAGAGAGGCAGAGACAGAGGCAGAGACTGAGACAGAGACAGAGACAGAGACAGAGACAGAGACAGAGACAGAGACAGAGACAGAGACAGAGACAGAGACAGAGACAGAGAAAGAGACACAGACAGAGACAGAGACAGAGACAGAGGCAGAGACAGAGACAGAGACAGAGAGAGAGACGGAGACAGAGACACAGACAGAAACGGAGACAGAGACAGAGACAGAGGCAGAGACAGAGACAGAGGCAGAGACAGAGACAGAGACAGAGACAGAGACAGAGACAGAGACAGAGACAGAGACAGAGACAGAGACAGAGACAGAGACAAAGACCGATACAGAGACAGAGACGGAGACAGAGACAGAGGCAGAGACAGAGACACAGACCGAGGAAGAGACAGATACAGAGACAGAGACAGAGACAGAGACAGAGACAGAGACCGAGACAGACGCAGAGACTGTGACGGAGGCAGAGACAGAGACAGAGACAGAGACAGAGACAGAGACAGAGACAGAGACAGAGACAGAGACAGAGACAGAGACAGAGACAGGGACAGAGACAGAGACAGAGACAGAGACAGAGACAGAGTCAGAGACAGAGACAGAGACAGAGGCAGAGACAGAGGCAGAGACTGAGACTGAGACAGAGAGAGAGACAGAAACAGAGACGGAGACAAAGACCGAGACAGAGGCAGAGACAGAGACAGAGACAGAGACAGAGACAGAGACAGAGACAGAGACAGAGACCGACGCAGGGACTGAGACAGAGGCAGAGGCAGCGACAGGGACAGAGACAGAGACAGGGGCAGAGACAGAGACAGAGACAGAGGGAGCGACACAGACAGAGACAGAGAAAGAGACATATACGGAGACAAAGGCAGAGACAGAGACAGAGACAGAGACAGAGACATAGACAGAGACAAAGGCAGAGACAGAGACAGAGACAGAGACAGAGACAGAGATAGGGACAGAGACAGAGACAGAGACAGAGGCAGAGACAGAGACAGAGAAAGAGACAGAGACAGAGACAGAGACAGAGACAGAGACAGAGACAGAGACAGAGACAGAGACAGAGACAGAGACAGAGACAGAGACAGAGACAGAGACAGAGACAGAGACGGAGACAGAGACACAGACAGAAACGGAGACAGAGACAGAGACAGAGGCAGAGACAGAGGCAGAGACAGAGACAGAGACAGAGACAGAGACAGAGACAGAGACAGAGACAGAGACAGAGACAGAGACAGAGACAGAGACAAAGACCGATACAGAGACAGAGACGGAGACAGAGACAGAGGCAGAGACAGAGACACAGACCGAGGAAGAGACAGATACAGAGACAGAGACAGAGACAGAGACAGAGACCGAGACAGACGCAGAGACTGTGACGGAGGCAGAGACAGAGACAGAGACAGAGACAGAGACCGAGACGGAGACACAGACAGAGACAGAGACAGAGACAGAGACAGAGACAGAGACAGAGACAGAGACAGAGACAGAGACAGAGACAGAGACAGAGACAGAGAGAGACAGAGACAGAGACACAGACAGAAACGGAGACAGAGACAGAGACAGAGGCAGAGACAGAGGCAGAGACAGAAACAGAGACAGAGACAGAGACAGAGACAGAGACAGAGACAGAGACAGAGACAGAGACAGAGACAGAGACAGAGACAGAGACAGAGACAGAGACAGAGACAGAGACAGAGACAGAGACAGAGACAGAGACGGAGACAAAGACCGAGATGGAGACAGAGACAGAGACAGAGACGGAGACAAAGACCGAGATAGAGACAGAGACAGAGACAGACACGGAGACAGAGACGGAGACAAAGTCCGCGACCGAGACAGAGACGGTGACAGTGGCAGAGACAGAGCCAGGGACAGAGACGGAGACAGAGACAGAGGGAGAGACAGCGACAGAGACAGAGACAGAGACAGAGACAGAGACAGAGACAGGGACAGAGACAGAGACAGAGACAGAGACAGAGACAGAGACAGAGACAGACACAGAGACAGAGGCAGAGATAGGGACAGAGACAGAGACAGAGACAGAGACAGAGTCAGAGACAGAGACAGAGACAGAGGCAGAGACAGAGGCAGAGATTGAGACTGAGACAGGGACAGAAATAGAAACAGAGACGGAGACAAAGACCGAGACAGAGGCAGAGACACAGACAGAGACAGAGACAGAGACAGAGACGGAGACAAAGACCGAGACAGAGGCAGCGACACAGACAGAGACTGAGAAAGAGACATAGACGGAGACAAAGGCAGAGACAGAGACAGAGACAGAGACAGAGACAGAGACAGAGACAGAGACAGAGACGGAGACAAAGACCGAGATAGAGACAGAGACAGAGACAGACACGGAGACAGAGACGGAGACAAAGTCCGCGACCGAGACAGAGACGGTGACAGTGGCAGAGACAGAGCCAGGGACAGAGACAGAGACAAGGACAGAGACAGAGACAGAGACAGAGACAGAGTCAAAGACCGATACAGAGACAGAGACGGAGACAGAGACAGAGGCAGAGACAGAGACACAGACCGAGGAAGAGACAGAGACAGAGACAGAGACAGAGACAGAGACAGAGACAGAGATAGAGACAGAGACAGAGACAGAGACGGAGACAGAGACAGAGACAGAGACAGAGACCGAGACAGACGCAGAGACTGTGACAGAGGCAGAGACAGAGACAGAGACCGAGACAGAGACCGACGCAGGGACTGAGACAGAGGCAGAGGCAGCGACAGAGACAGAGACAGGGCAGAGACAGAGGCAGAGACAGAGACGGAGAGAGAGACAGAGACAGAGACAGAGACAGAGACAGAGACAGAGACAGAGACAGAGACAGAGACAGAGACAGAGACAGAGACAGAGACAGAGACAGAGACAGAGACAGAGACAGAGACAGAGACAGAGACCGGACAGAGACAGAGACAGAGACAGAGACAGAGACCGAGGAAGAGACAGGGACAGAGACAGAGACAGAGACAGAGACAGAGACAGAGACAGAGACAGAGACAGAGACAGAGACCGAGACAGACGCAGAGACTGTGACAGAGGCAGAGACAGAGACAGAGACAGAGACAGAGGCAGAGACAGAGACAGAGACAGAGACGGATACAAAGACCGAGACAGAGGCAGAGACAGAGACAGAGACAGAGACAGAGACTGAGACTGAGACAGAGACAGAAACAGAAACAGAGACGGAGACAAAGATCGAGACAGAGGCAGCGACACAGACAGAGACAGAGAAAGAGACATAGACAGAGACAAAGGCAGAGACAGAGACAGAGACAGAGACAGTGGCAGAGACACAGACAGAGACAGAGACAGAGACAGAGACAGAGACAGAGACAGAGACAGAGACAGAGACAGAGACAGAGACAGAGACAGAGACAGAGACAGAGACAGAGACAGAGACAGAGACAGAGACAAAGGCAGAGACAGAGACACAGACAGAGACAGAGGCAGAGACACGGACAGAGACAGAGACAGAGACAGAGACAGAGACACAGACAGAGACAGAGACAGAGACAGACACAGAGACAGAGACAGAGACAGAGACAGAGACAGAGACAGAGACAGAGACAGAGACAGAGACAGAGACAGAGGCAGAGACAGAGACAGAGACAGAGACAGAGACAGAGACAGAGACAGAGACAGAGACAGAGACAGAGACAGAGACAGAGACAGAGACAGAGACAGAGACAGAGACAGAGACAGAGACAGAGACAGAGACAGAGACAGAGACAGAGACAGAGACAGAGACAGAGACAGAGACAGAGACAGAGACAGAGACAGAGACAGAGACAGAGACAGAGACAGAGACAAAGACCGATACAGAGACAGAGACGGAGACAGAGACAGAGGCAGAGACAGAGACACAGACCGAGTAAGAGACAGATACAGAGACAGAGACAGAGACAGAGACAGAGACAGAGACCGAGACAGACGCAGAGACTGTGACGGAGGCAGAGACAGAGACAGAGACAGAGACAGAGACAGAGACAGAGACAGAGACAGGGACAGAGACAGAGACAGAGACAGAGACAGAGTCAGAGACAGAGACAGAGACAGAGGCAGAGACAGAGGCAGAGACTGAGACTGAGACAGAGACAGAGACAGAAACAGAAACAGAGACGGAGACAAAGACCGAGACAGAGGCAGAGACAGAGACAGAGACAGAGACAGAGACAGAGACCGACGCAGGGACTGAGACAGAGGCAGAGGCAGCGACAGGGACAGAGACAGAGACAGGGACAGAGACAGAGACAGAGACAGAGGGAGCGACACAGACAGAGCCAGAGAAAGAGACATATACGGAGACAAAGGCAGAGACAGAGACAGAGACAGAGACAGAGACAGAGACAGAGACAGAGACAAAGACCGATACAGAGACAGAGACGGAGACAGAGACAGAGGCAGAGACAGAGACACAGACCGAGGAAGAGACAGATACAGAGACAGAGACAGAGACAGAGACAGAGACAGAGACAGAGACCGAGACAGACGCAGAGACTGTGACGGAGGCAGAGACAGAGACAGAGACAGACACAGAGACAGAGACAGAGACAGAGACAGAGACAGAGACAGAGACAGAGACAGAGACAGGGACAGAGACAGAGACAGAGACAGAGACAGAGTCAGAGACAGAGACAGAGACAGAGGCAGAGACAGAGGCAGAGACTGAGACTGAGACAGAGACAGAAACAGAAACAGAGACGGAGACAAAGACCGAGACAGAGGCAGAGACACAGACAGAGACAGAGACAGAGACAGAGACGGAGACAAAGACCGAGACAGAGACAGAGAAAGAGACATAGACAGAGACAAAGGCAGAGACAGAGACAGAGACAGAGACAGAGACAGAGACAGAGACAGAGACAGAGACAGAGACAGAGACAGAGACAGACACGGAGACAGAGACGGAGACAAAGTCCGCGACCGAGACAGAGACGGAGACAGTGGCAGAGACAGAGATAGGGACAGAGACGGAGACAGAGACAGAGGGAGAGACAGCGACAGAGACAGAGACAGAAACAGAGACAGAGTCAGTTTCAGGGACAGAGACAGAGGCAGAGACAGAGACAGAGACAGAGACACAGGCAGAGACAGAGACACAGACAGAGACAGAGACAGAGGCAGACACAGAGGCAGAGACAGAGACAGAGACAGAGACATAGACAGAGACAGAGACAGGGACAGCGACAGAGACAGAGACAGAGTCAGAGACAGAGACAGAGACAGAGGCAGAGGCAGAGACAGAGGCAGAGACTGAGACTGAGACAGAGACAGAAACAGAAACAGAGACGGAGACAAAGACCGAGACAGAGGCAGAGACACA
>CAMAOD020000295.1:200000-210000 GCA_945859595.2 Megachile willughbiella
AGAGACAGAGACAGAGACAGAGACAGAGACAGAGACAGAGGCAGAGACAGCGACAGAGACACAGCGACAGGGACAGAGACAGAGACAGAGACAGAGACAGAGGCAGAGACGGTGACAGAGGCAGAGACAGAGAGAGTTAGCGGGACAGAGACTAAGGTTGAGACAGAGTCCGAGACAGCGGCAGAGACAGAGACCGAGACCGAGGCATAGACAAAGACAGAGACAGAGTCCGAGACAGCGGCAGAGACAGAGACCGAGACCGAGGCATAGACAAAGACAGAGACAGAGGCAGAGACAAAGACAGAGGCAGAGACAGAGGCAGAGACAGAGACAGAGACACTGAGACATAGACAGGGACAGAGACAGAGACAGAGACAGAGACAGAGACAGAGACAGAGACAGAGACAGAGACAGAGACAGAGACAGAGGCAGAGGCAGAGACACTGAGACATAGACAGGGACAGAGACAGAGACAGTGACAGAGGCCGAGACACATACCGAGACAGAGACAGAGTCAGAGACAGAGACAGAGACAGAGACAGAGACAGAGACAGAGACAGAGACTGAGGCAGAGACAGAGACAGAGACAGAGACAGAGACAGAGACAGAGACAGAGACAGAGACAGAGACAGAGACAGAGACAGAGACAGAGACAGAGACAGAGACAGAGACAGAGACAGAGACAGAGACAGAGACAGAGACAGAGACAGAGACAGGGACAGAGACAGAGACAGAGACAGAGACAGAGACAGAGACAGAGACAGAGACAGAGACAGAGACACAGACAGAGACAGGGACAGTGACAGTGACAGTGACAGAGACAGAGACAGAGACAGAGACAGAGGCAGAGACAGAGACAGAGGCAGAGACAGAGACAGAGACAGAGACAGGGACAGAGACAGGGACAGAGACAGAGACAGAGACAGAGACAGAGACAGAGACAGAGACAGAGACAGAGACAGAGACAGAGTCAGAGACAGAGACAGAGACAGAAACAGAGACAGAGACAGAGTCAGAGACAGATACAGATACAGGGACAGAGACGGCGACAGCGACAGAGATAGAGTAAAGACAGAGACAGAGACAGAGACAAAGACAGAGACAGAGACAGAGACAGAGACAGAGACAGAGACAGAGACAGAGACAGAGACAGAGACAGAGACAGAGACAGAGACAGAGACAGAGACAGAGACAGAGACAGAGACAGAGACAGAGACAGAGACAGAGACAGAGACAGAGACAGAGACAGAGACAGAGACAGAGACAGAGACAGAGACAGAGACAGAGACAGAGACAGAGACAGAGACAGAGACAGAGACAGAGACAGAGACAGAGACAGAGACAGAGACAGAGACAGAGGCAGAGGCAGAGACACTGAGACATAGACAGGGACAGAGACAGAGACAGTGACAGAGGCGGCGACAGAGACAGAGACAGAGACAGATGCAGAGACAGAGACAGAGACAGAGACAGAGACAGAGACAGAGGCAGAGACAGCGACAGAGACACAGCGACAGGGACAGAGACAGAGACAGAGACAGAGACAGAGGCAGAGACGGTGACAGAGGCAGAGACAGAGAGAGTTAGCGGGACAGAGACTAAGGTTGAGACAGAGTCCGAGACAGCGGCAGAGACAGAGACCGAGACCGAGGCATAGACAAAGACAGAGACAGAGTCCGAGACAGCGGCAGAGACAGAGACCGAGACCGAGGCATAGACAAAGACAGAGACAGAGACAGAGACAGAGACAGAGACAAAGACAGAGACAGAGACAGAGACAGAGACAGAGACAGAGACAGAGACAGAGACAGAGACAGAGACAGAGACAGAGACAGAGACAGAGACAGAGACAGAGACAGAGACAGAGACAGAGACAGAGACAGAGACAGAGACAGAGACAGAGACAGAGACAGAGACAGAGACAGAGACAGAGACAGAGACAGAGACAGAGACAGAGACAGAGACAGAGACAGAGACAGAGACAGAGACAGAGACAGAGACAGAGACAGAGACAGAGACAGAGACAGAGACAGAGACAAAGACCGATACAGAGACAGAGACGGAGACAGAGACAGAGGCAGAGACAGAGACACAGACCGAGGAAGAGACAGATACAGAGACAGAGACAGAGACAGAGACAGAGACAGAGACAGAGACAGAGACAGAGACAGAGACAGAGACAGAGACAGAGACAGAGACAGAGACAGAGACAGAGACAGAGACAGAGACAGAGACAGAGACAGAGACAGAGACAGAGACAGAGACGGAGACGGAGACAAAGACCGAGATAGAGACAGAGACAGAGACAGACACGGAGACAAGGACAGAGACAGAGACAGAGACACAGACAGAAACGGAGACAGAGACAGAGACAGAGGCAGAGACAGAGACAGAGACAGAGACAGAGACAGAGACAGAGACAGAGACAGAGACAGAGACAGAGACAGAGACAGAGACAGAGACAGAGACAGAGACAGAGACGGAGACACAGACAGAGACAGAGACAGAGACAGAGACAGAGACAGAGACAGAGACAGAGACAGAGACAGTGACAGAGACAGAGACAGAGACAGAGACAGAGACAGAGACAGAGACAGAGACAGAGACCGAGACAGACGCAGAGACTGTGACAGAGGCAGAGACAGAGACAGAGACAGAGACAGAGACAGAGACAGAGACAGAGACAGAGACAGGGACAGAGACAGAGACAGAGACAGAGACAGAGACAGAGACAGAGACAGAGACAGAGACAGAGACAGAGACACAGACAGAGACAGGGACAGTGACAGTGACAGTGACAGAGACAGAGACAGAGACAGAGACAGAGGCAGAGACAGAGACAGAGGCAGAGACAGAGACAGAGACAGAGACAGGGACAGAGACAGGGACAGAGACAGAGACAGAGACAGAGACAGAGACAGAGACAGAGACAGAGACAGAGACAGAGACAGAGTCAGAGACAGAGACAGAGACAGAAACAGAGACAGAGACAGAGTCAGAGACAGATACAGATACAGGGACAGAGACGGCGACAGCGACAGAGATAGAGTAAAGACAGAGACACAGACAGAGACAAAGACAGAGACAGAGACAGAGACAGAGACAGAGACAGAGACAGAGACAGAGACAGAGACAGAGACAGAGACAGAGACAGAGACAGAGACAGAGACAGAGACAGAGACAGAGACAGAGACAGAGACAGAGACAGAGACAGAGACAGAGACAGAGACAGAGACAGAGACAGAGACAGAGACAGAGACAGAGACAGAGACAGAGACAGAGACAGAGACAGAGACAGAGACAGAGACAGAGACAGAGACAGAGACAGAGACAGAGGCAGAGGCAGAGACACTGAGACATAGACAGGGACAGAGACAGAGATAGTGACAGAGGCGGCGACAGAGACAGAGACAGAGACAGATGCAGAGACAGAGACAGAGACAGAGACAGAGACAGAGACAGAGGCAGAGACAGCGACAGAGACACAGCGACAGGGACAGAGACAGAGACAGAGACAGAGACAGAGGCAGAGACGGTGACAGAGGCAGAGACAGAGAGAGTTAGCGGGACAGAGACTAAGGTTGAGACAGAGTCCGAGACAGCGGCAGAGACAGAGACCGAGACCGAGGCATAGACAAAGACAGAGACAGAGTCCGAGACAGCGGCAGAGACAGAGACCGAGACCGAGGCATAGACAAAGACAGAGACAGAGGCAGAGACAAAGACAGAGGCAGAGACAGAGGCAGAGACAGAGACAGAGACACTGAGACATAGACAGGGACAGAGACAGAGACAGAGACAGAGACAGAGACAGAGACAGAGACAGAGACAGAGACAGAGACAGAGGCAGAGGCAGAGACACTGAGACATAGACAGGGACAGAGACAGAGACAGTGACAGAGGCCGAGACACATACCGAGACAGAGACAGGGTCAGAGACAGAGACAGAGACAGAGACAGAGACAGAGACAGAGACAGAGACTGAGGCAGAGACAGAGACAGAGACAGAGACAGAGACAGAGACAGAGACAGAGACTGAGGCAGAGACAGAGACAGAGACAGAGACAGAGACAGAGACAGAGACAGAGACAGAGACAGAGACAGAGACAGAGACAGAGACAGAGACAGAGACAGAGACAGAGACAGAGACAGAGACAGAGACAGAGACAGAGACAGAGACAGAGACAGAGACAGAGACAGAGACAGAGACAGAGACAGAGACAGAGGCAGAGGCAGAGACACTGAGACATAGACAGGGACATAGACAGGGACAGAGACGGAGACAGAGACAGAGACAGAGACAGAGACTGAGACAGAGACAGAGGCAGACACAGAGACAGAGGCAGAGACAGAGACAGAGACAGAGACAGGGACAGAGGCAGAGACAGAGACAGAGACAGAGGCAGAGACAGAGACAGAGACAGGGACAGAGACAGATACAGAGACAGAGACAGAGACAGAGACAGAGACAGAGACAGGGACAGCGACAGTGTCAGTGACAGAGACAGAGGCAGGGACAGATACATAGACATATACAGAGACAGAGACAGAGACAGAGACAGATACAGAGACAGATACAGATACAGGGACAGAGACGGAGACAGCGACAGAAATAGAGACAGGGACAGATACAGAGACAGCGACAGAGACAGAGACAGACACAGAGACAGAGACAGAGACAGAGACAGAGACAGAGACAGAGACAGAGACAGAGACCGAGACAGACGCAGAGACTGTGACAGAGGCAGAGACAGAGACAGAGACAGAGACAGAGGCAGAGACAGAGACAGAGACAGAGACGGATACAAAGACCGAGACAGAGGCAGAGACAGAGACAGAGACAGAGACAGAGACTGAGACTGAGACAGAGACAGAAACAGAAACAGAGACGGAGACAAAGATCGAGACAGAGGCAGCGACACAGACAGAGACAGAGAAAGAGACATAGACAGAGACAAAGGCAGAGACAGAGACAGAGACAGAGACAGTGGCAGAGACACAGACAGAGACAGAGACAGAGACAGAGACAGAGACAGAGACAGAGACAGAGACAGAGACAGAGACAGAGACAGAGACAGAGACAAAGGCAGAGACAGAGACAGAGACAGATACAGAGGCAGAGACACGGACAGAGACAGAGACAGAGACAGAGACAGAGACACAGACAGAGACAGAGACAGAGACAGACACAGAGACAGAGACAGAGACAGAGACAGAGACAGAGACAGAGACAGAGACAGAGACAGAGGCAGAGACAGAGACAGAGACAGAGACAGAGACAGAGACAGAGACAAAGACACAGACAGAAACGGAGACGGAGACAGAGACAGAGGCAGAGACAGAGGCAGAGGCAGAGACAGAGACAGAGACAGAGACAGAGACAGAGATAGGGACAGAGACAGAGACAGAGACAGAGGCAGAGACAGAGACAGAGAAAGAGACAGAGACAGAGACAGAGACAGAGACAGAGACAGAGACAGAGACAGAGACAGAGACAGAGACAGAGGCAGAGACAGAGACAGAGACAGAGACAGAGACAGAGAAAGAGACAGAGACAGAGACAGAGACAGAGACAGAGACAAAGACACAGACAGAAACGGAGACGGAGACAGAGACAGAGGCAGAGACAGAGGCAGAGGCAGAGACAGAGACAGAGACAGAGACAGAGACAGAGACAGAGACAGAGACAGAGACAGAGACAGAGACAGAGACAGAGACAGAGACAGAGACAGAGACAGAGACAGAGACAGAGACCAGAGACAGAGACAGAGACAGAGACAGAGACAGAGACAGGGACAGAGACAGAGACAGAGACAGAGACAGAGACAGAGACAGAGACAGAGACAGAGACAGAGACAGAAACAGAGACAGAGACAGAGACCGAGACAGACGCAGAGACTGTGACAGAGGCAGTGACAGAAACAGAGATAGAGACAGAGGCAGAGCCAGAGACAGAGACAGAGACGGATACAAAGACCGAGACAGAGGCAGAGACAGAGACAGAGACAGAGACAGAGACAGAGACTGAGACAGAGACAGAAACAGAAACAGAGACGGAGACAAAGATCGAGACAGAGGCAGCGACACAGACAGAGACAGAGAAAGAGACATAGACAGAGACAAAGGCAGAGACAGAGACAGAGACAGAGACAGTGGCAGAGACACAGACAGAGACAGAGACAGAGACAGAGACAGAGACAGAGACAGAGACAGAGACAGAGACAGAGACAAAGGCAGAGACAGAGACAGAGACAGAGACAGAGGCAGAGACACGGACAGAGACAGAGACAGAGACAGAGACAGAGACACAGACAGAGACAGAGACAGAGACAGACACAGAGACAGAGACAGAGACAGAGACAGAGACAGAGACAGAGACAGAGACAGAGACAGAGACAGAGACAAAGACCGATACAGAGACAGAGACGGAGACAGAGACAGAGGCAGAGACAGAGACCCAGACCGAGGAAGAGACAGGGACAGAGACAGAGACAGAGACAGAGACAGAGACAGAGACAGAGACAGAGACAGAGACAGAGACAGAGACAGAGACCGAGACAGACGCAGAGACTGTGACAGAGGCAGAGACAGAGACAGAGACAGAGACAGAGGCAGAGACAGAGACAGAGACAGAGACGGATACAAAGACCGAGACAGAGGCAGAGACAGAGACAGAGACAGAGACAGAGACTGAGACTGAGACAGAGACAGAAACAGAAACAGAGACGGAGACAAAGATCGAGACAGAGGCAGCGACACAGACAGAGACAGAGAAAGAGACATAGACAGAGACAAAGGCAGAGACAGAGACAGAGACAGAGACAGTGGCAGAGACACAGACAGAGACAGAGACAGAGACAGAGACAGAGACAGAGACAGAGACAGAGACAGAGACAGAGACAGAGACAGAGACAGAGACAGAGACAAAGGCAGAGACAGAGACAGAGACAGATACAGAGGCAGAGACACGGACAGAGACAGAGACAGAGACAGAGACAGAGACACAGGCAGAGACAGAGACAGAGACAGACACAGAGACAGAGACAGAGACAGAGACAGAGACAGAGACAGAGACAGAGACAGAGACAGAGGCAGAGACAGAGACAGAGACAGAGACAGAGACAGAGACAGAGACAGAGACAGAGACAGAGACAGAGACAGAGACAGAGACAGAGACAGAGACAGAGACAGAGACAGAGACAGAGACAAAGACCGATACAGAGACAGAGACGGAGACAGAGACAGAGACAGAGACCGAGACAGACGCAGAGACTGTGACAGAGGCAGAGACAGAGACAGAGACCGAGTCAGAGACCGACGCAGGGACTGAGACAGAGGCAGAGACAGAGACAGAGACCGAGTCAGAGACCGACGTAGGGACTGAGACAGAGACAGAGACAGAGACAGAGACAGAGACAGAGGCAGAGACAGAGGCAGAGACTGAGACTGAGACAGAGACAGAAACAGAAACAGAGACGGAGACAAAGACCGAGACAGAGGCAGAGACACAGACAGAGACAGAGACAGAGACAGAGACGGAGACAAAGACCGAGACAGAGGCAGCGACACAGACAGAGACAGAGAAAGAGACATAGACAGAGACAAAGGCAGAGACAGAGACAGAGACAGAGACAGAGGCAGAGACAGAGGCAGAGACTGAGACTGAGACAGAGACAGAGACAGAGACAGAGACAGAGACAGAGACAGAGACAGAGACAGAGACAGAGACAGAGACAGAGACAGAGACAGAGACAGAGACAGAGACAGAGACAGAGACAGAGACAGAGACAGACACAGAGACAGAGACAGAGACAGGGACAGAGACAGAGACAGAGACAGAGACAGAGACAGAGACAGACACAGAGACAGAGACGGAGACAGAGACAGAGACCGACGCAGGGACTGAGACAGAGGCAGAGGCAGCGACAGAGACAGAGACAGAGACAGAGACAGAGACAGAGACAGAGACAGAGACAGAGGCAGCGACACAGACAGAGACAGAGAAAGAGACATAGACGGAGACAAAGGCAGAGACAGAGACAGAGACAGAGACAGAGACAGAGACAGAGACATAGACAGAGACAAAGGCAGAGACAGAGACAGGGACAGAGACAGAGATGGGGACAGAGACAGAGACAGAGACAGAGGCAGAGACAGAGACAGAGAAAGAGACAGAGACAGAGACAGAGACAGAGACAGAGACAGAGACAGAGACACAGACAGAAACGGAGACAAAGACCGAGACAGGGGCAGAGACACAGACAGAGACAGAGACAGAGACTGAGACAGAGACGGAGACAAAGACCGAGACAGAGGCAGCGACACAGACAGAGACAGTGAAAGAGACATAGACAGAGACAAAGGCAGAGACAGAGACAGAGACAGAGGCAGAGACAGAGACAGAGACAGAGACAGAGACAGAGACAGAGACAGAGACAGAGACAGAGACAGAGACAGAGACAGAGACAGAGACAGAGACAGAGACAGACACAGAGACAGAGACAGAGACAGAGACAGGGACAGAGACAGAGATGGGGACAGAGACAGAGACAGAGACAGAGGCAGAGACAGAGACAGAGAAAGGGACCGATACAGAGACAGAGACGGAGACAGAGACAGAGGCAGAGACAGAGACACAGACCGAGGTAGAGACAGAGACAGAGACAGAGACAGAGACAGAGACAGAGACAGAGACAGAGTACAGAGACAGAGACAGAGACAGAGACCGAGACAGACGCAGAGACTGTGACAGAGGCAGAGACAGAGACAGAGACCGAGACCGAGACAGAGACCGACGCAGGGACTGAGACAGAGGCAGAGGCAGCGACAGAGGCAGAGACAGGGCAGAGACAGAGGCAGAGACAGAGACGGAGAGAGAGGCAGAGACAGAGGCAGAGACTGAGACAGAGACAGAGACAGAGACAGAGACAGAGACAGAGACAGAGACAGAGACAGAGACAGAGACAGAGACAGAGAAAGAGACACAGACAGAGACAGAGACAGAGACAGAGGCAGAGACAGAGACAGAGACAGAGACAGAGACGGAGACAGAGACACAGACAGAAACGGAGACAGAGACAGAGACAGAGGCAGAGACAGAGGCAGAGACAGAGACAGAGACAGAGACAGAGACAGAGACAGAGACAGAGACAGAGACAGAGACAGAGACAGAGACAGAGACAGAGACAAAGACCGATACAGAGACAGAGACGGAGACAGAGACAGAGGCAGAGACAGAGACACAGACCGAGGAAGAGACAGATACAGAGACAGAGACAGAGACAGAGACAGAGACAGAGACCGAGACAGACGCAGAGACTGTGACGGAGGCAGAGACAGAGACAGAGACAGAGACAGAGACAGAGACAGAGACAGAGACAGAGACAGAGACAGAGACAGGGACAGAGACAGAGACAGAGACAGAGACAGAGTCAGAGACAGAGACAGAGACAGAGGCAGAGACAGAGGCAGAGACTGAGACTGAGACAGAGAGAGAGACAGAGACAGAGACAGAGACAGAGACAGAGACAGAGACAGAGACAGAGACAGAGACAGAGACAGACACAGAGACAGAGACAGAGACAGGGACAGAGACAGAGATGGGGACAGAGACAGAGACAGAGACAGAGGCAGAGACAGAGACAGAGAAAGGGACCGATACAGAGACAGAGACGGAGACAGAGACAGAGGCAGAAACAGAGACACAGACCGAGGTAGAGACAGAGACAGAGACAGAGACAGAGACAGAGACAGAGACAGAGACAGAGTACAGAGACAGAGACAGAGACAGAGACCGAGACAGACGCAGAGACTGTGACAGAGGCAGAGACAGAGACAGAGACCGAGACCGAGACAGAGACCGACGCAGGGACTGAGACAGAGGCAGAGGCAGCGACAGAGACAGAGACAGGGCAGAGACAGAGGCAGAGACAGAGACGGAGAGAGAGGCAGAGACAGAGGCAGAGACTGAGACAGAGACAGAGACAGAGACAGAGACAGA
>CAMAOD020000295.1:215000-230000 GCA_945859595.2 Megachile willughbiella
GACAGGGACAGAGACAGAGACGGAGACAGAGACAGAGACAGAGACAGAGACAGAGACAGAGACAGAGACAGAGACAGAAACGGAGACAGAGACAGGGACAGAGACGGAGATAGAGACAGAGACAGAGACAGAGACTGAGACAGAGACAGAGTCAGAGACAGAGACAGAGGCAGAGACAGAGACAGAGACAGAGACAGGGACAGAGACAGAGACAGAGACAGAGACAGAGACAGAGACAGGGACAGCGACAGTGACAGTGACAGAGACAGAGACAGAGACAGAGACAGGGACAGAGACGAAGACAGAGACAGAGACAGAGACTGAGACAGAGACAGAGACAGAGACAGAGACAGAGACAGAGGCAGAGACAGTGACAGAGACAGGGACGGAGACAGAAACAGAGACAGAGACAGAGACAGAGACGGAGACAGAGACAGAGACAGAGACAGAGACAGGAACAGAGACATGGACAGAAACACAGACAGAGACAGAGACAGTGACAGAGATAGGGACAGAGACGAAGACAGAGACAGAGACAGAGACAGAGACAGAGACAGAGACAGAGACAGAGACAGAGACAGAGACAGAGACAGAGACAGAGACAGAGACAGAGACAGAGACAGAGACAGAGACAGAGACAGAGACAGAGACAGAGACAGAGACAGAGTCAGAGACAGAGACAGACACAGAGACAGAGAGAGACAGAGACTGAGACAGAGACAGAGACAGAGACAGAGACAGAGACAGAGACAGAGACAGAGACAGAGACAGAGACAGAGACAGAGACAGAGACAGGAACAGAGGCATGGACAGAGACAGAGACAGAGACATGGACAGAAACACAGACAGAGACAGAGACAGTGACAGGGACAGAGACGGAGACAGCGACAGAGATAGAGACAGGGACAGGGACAGAAACAGAGACAGCGACAGAGACAGGGACAGAGACACAAACAGATACATAGACGGAGACAGAGACAGAGACAGAGACAGAGACAGAGTCAGAGACAGAGACAGACACAGAGACAGAGACAGAGACAGAGACAGAGACAGAGACAGAGACAGAGACAGAGACAGAGACAGAGACAGAGACAGAGACAGAGACAGAGACAGAGACAGAGACAGAGACAGGGACAGAGACAGAGACAGAGACAGAGACAGAGACAGAGACAGAGACAGGGACAGAGACAGAGATGGGGACAGAGACAGAGACAGAGACAGAGGCAGAGACAGAGACAGAGAAAGAGACAGAGACAGAGACAGAGACAGAGACAGAGACAGAGACAGAGACACAGACAGAAACGGAGACAAAGACCGAGACAGGGGCAGAGACACAGACAGAGACAGAGACAGAGACTGAGACAGAGACGGAGACAAAGACCGAGACAGAGGCAGCGACACAGACAGAGACAGTGAAAGAGACATAGACAGAGACAAAGGCAGAGACAGAGACAGAGACAGAGGCAGAGACAGAGACAGAGACAGAGACAGAGACAGAGACAGAGACAGAGACAGAGACAGAGACAGAGACAGAGACAGAGACAGAGACAGAGACAGAGACAGACACAGAGACAGAGACAGAGACAGAGACAGGGACAGAGACAGAGATGGGGACAGAGACAGAGACAGAGACAGAGGCAGAGACAGAGACAGAGAAAGGGACCGATACAGAGACAGAGACGGAGACAGAGACAGAGGCAGAGACAGAGACACAGACCGAGGTAGAGACAGAGACAGAGACAGAGACAGAGACAGAGACAGAGACAGAGACAGAGACAGAGTACAGAGACAGAGACAGAGACAGAGACCGAGACAGACGCAGAGACTGTGACAGAGGCAGAGACAGAGACAGAGACCGAGACCGAGACAGAGACCGACGCAGGGACTGAGACAGAGGCAGAGGCAGCGACAGAGGCAGAGACAGGGCAGAGACAGAGGCAGAGACAGAGACGGAGAGAGAGGCAGAGACAGAGGCAGAGACTGAGACAGAGACAGAGACAGAGACAGAGACAGAGACAGAGACAGAGACAGAGACAGAGACAGAGACAGAGACAGAGAAAGAGACACAGACAGAGACAGAGACAGAGACAGAGGCAGAGACAGAGACAGAGACAGAGACAGAGACGGAGACAGAGACACAGACAGAAACGGAGACAGAGACAGAGACAGAGGCAGAGACAGAGGCAGAGACAGAGACAGAGACAGAGACAGAGACAGAGACAGAGACAGAGACAGAGACAGAGACAGAGACAGAGACAGAGACAAAGACCGATACAGAGACAGAGACGGAGACAGAGACAGAGACAGAGACAGAGACAGAGACAGAGACAGAGACAGAGACAGAGACAGAGACAGAGACAGAGACAAAGGCAGAGACAGAGACAGAGACAGAGACAGAGGCAGAGACACGGACAGAGACAGAGACAGAGACAGAGACAGAGACACAGACAGAGACAGAGACAGAGACAGACACAGAGACAGAGACAGAGACAGAGACAGAGACAGAGACAGAGACAGAGACAGAGACAGAGACAGAGACAAAGACCGATACAGAGACAGAGACGGAGACAGAGACAGAGGCAGAGACAGAGACCCAGACCGAGGAAGAGACAGGGACAGAGACAGAGACAGAGACAGAGACAGAGACAGAGACAGAGACAGAGACAGAGACAGAGACAGAGACAGAGACAGAGACAGAGACCGAGACAGACGCAGAGACTGTGACAGAGGCAGAGACAGAGACAGAGACAGAGACAGAGGCAGAGACAGAGACAGAGACAGAGACGGATACAAAGACCGAGACAGAGGCAGAGACAGAGACAGAGACAGAGACAGAGACTGAGACTGAGACAGAGACAGAAACAGAAACAGAGACGGAGACAAAGATCGAGACAGAGGCAGCGACACAGACAGAGACAGAGAAAGAGACATAGACAGAGACAAAGGCAGAGACAGAGACAGAGACAGAGACAGTGGCAGAGACAAAGGCAGAGACAGAGACAGAGACAGAGACAGAGGCAGAGACAGAGGCAGAGACTGAGACTGAGACAGAGACAGAGACAGAGACAGAGACAGAGACAGAGACAGAGACAGAGACAGAGACAGAGACAGAGACAGAGACAGAGACAGAGACAGAGACAGAGACAGAGACAGAGACAGAGACAGACACAGAGACAGAGACAGAGACAGGGACAGAGACAGAGACAGAGACAGAGACAGAGACAGACACAGAGACAGAGACGGAGACAGAGACAGAGACCGACGCAGGGACTGAGACAGAGGCAGAGGCAGCGACAGAGACAGAGACAGAGACAGAGACAGAGACAGAGACAGAGACAGAGACAGAGGCAGCGACACAGACAGAGACAGAGAAAGAGACATAGACGGAGACAAAGGCAGAGACAGAGACAGAGACAGAGACAGAGACAGAGACATAGACAGAGACAAAGGCAGAGACAGAGACAGGGACAGAGACAGAGATGGGGACAGAGACAGAGACAGAGACAGAGGCAGAGACAGAGACAGAGAAAGAGACAGAGACAGAGACAGAGACAGAGACAGAGACAGAGACAGAGACACAGACAGAAACGGAGACAAAGACCGAGACAGGGGCAGAGACACAGACAGAGACAGAGACAGAGACTGAGACAGAGACGGAGACAAAGACCGAGACAGAGGCAGCGACACAGACAGAGACAGTGAAAGAGACATAGACAGAGACAAAGGCAGAGACAGAGACAGAGACAGAGGCAGAGACAGAGACAGAGACAGAGACAGAGACAGAGACAGAGACAGAGACAGAGACAGAGACAGAGACAGAGACAGAGACAGAGACAGAGACAGAGACAGACACAGAGACAGAGACAGAGACAGAGACAGGGACAGAGACAGAGATGGGGACAGAGACAGAGACAGAGACAGAGGCAGAGACAGAGACAGAGAAAGGGACCGATACAGAGACAGAGACGGAGACAGAGACAGAGGCAGAGACAGAGACACAGACCGAGGTAGAGACAGAGACAGAGACAGAGACAGAGACAGAGACAGAGACAGAGACAGAGTACAGAGACAGAGACAGAGACAGAGACCGAGACAGACGCAGAGACTGTGACAGAGGCAGAGACAGAGACAGAGACCGAGACCGAGACAGAGACCGACGCAGGGACTGAGACAGAGGCAGAGGCAGCGACAGAGGCAGAGACAGGGCAGAGACAGAGGCAGAGACAGAGACGGAGAGAGAGGCAGAGACAGAGGCAGAGACTGAGACAGAGACAGAGACAGAGACAGAGACAGAGACAGAGACAGAGACAGAGACAGAGACAGAGACAGAGACAGAGAAAGAGACACAGACAGAGACAGAGACAGAGACAGAGGCAGAGACAGAGACAGAGACAGAGACAGAGACGGAGACAGAGACACAGACAGAAACGGAGACAGAGACAGAGACAGAGGCAGAGACAGAGGCAGAGACAGAGACAGAGACAGAGACAGAGACAGAGACAGAGACAGAGACAGAGACAGAGACAGAGACAGAGACAGAGACAGAGACAAAGACCGATACAGAGACAGAGACGGAGACAGAGACAGAGGCAGAGACAGAGACACAGACCGAGGAAGAGACAGATACAGAGACAGAGACAGAGACAGAGACAGAGACAGAGACCGAGACAGACGCAGAGACTGTGACGGAGGCAGAGACAGAGACAGAGACAGAGACAGAGACAGAGACAGAGACAGAGACAGAGACAGAGACAGAGACAGGGACAGAGACAGAGACAGAGACAGAGACAGAGTCAGAGACAGAGACAGAGACAGAGGCAGAGACAGAGGCAGAGACTGAGACTGAGACAGAGAGAGAGACAGAGACAGAGACAGAGACAGAGACAGAGACAGAGACAGAGACAGAGACAGAGACAGAGACAGACACAGAGACAGAGACAGAGACAGGGACAGAGACAGAGATGGGGACAGAGACAGAGACAGAGACAGAGGCAGAGACAGAGACAGAGAAAGGGACCGATACAGAGACAGAGACGGAGACAGAGACAGAGGCAGAAACAGAGACACAAACCGAGGTAGAGACAGAGACAGAGACAGAGACAGAGACAGAGACAGAGACAGAGACAGAGTACAGAGACAGAGACAGAGACAGAGACCGAGACAGACGCAGAGACTGTGACAGAGGCAGAGACAGAGACAGAGACCGAGACCGAGACAGAGACCGACGCAGGGACTGAGACAGAGGCAGAGGCAGCGACAGAGACAGAGACAGGGCAGAGACAGAGGCAGAGACAGAGACGGAGAGAGAGGCAGAGACAGAGGCAGAGACTGAGACAGAGACAGAGACAGAGACAGAGACAGAGACAGAGACAGAGACAGAGACAGAGACAGAGACAGAGAAAGAGACACAGACAGAGACAGAGACAGAGACAGAGACAGAGGCAGAGACAGAGACAGAGACAGAGACAGAGACGGAGACAGAGACACAGACAGAAACGGAGACAGAGACAGAGACAGAGGCAGAGACAGAGGCAGAGACAGAGACAGAGACAGAGACAGAGACAGAGACAGAGACAGAGACAGAGACAGAGACAGAGACAGAGACAGAGACAGAGACAAAGACCGATACAGAGACAGAGACGGAGACAGAGACAGAGGCAGAGACAGAGACACAGACCGAGGAAGAGACAGATACAGAGACAGAGACAGAGACAGAGACAGAGACAGAGACCGAGACAGACGCAGAGACTGTGACGGAGGCAGAGACAGAGACAGAGACAGAGACAGAGACAGAGACAGAGACAGAGACAGAGACAGAGACAGAGACAGGGACAGAGACAGAGACAGAGACAGAGACAGAGTCAGAGACAGAGACAGAGACAGAGGCAGAGACAGAGGCAGAGACTGAGACTGAGACAGAGAGAGAGACAGAAACAGAGACGGAGACAAAGACCGAGACAGAGGCAGAGACAGAGACAGAGACAGAGACAGAGACAGAGACCGACGCAGGGACTGAGACAGAGGCAGAGGCAGCGACAGGGACAGAGACAGAGACAGGGGCAGAGACAGAGACAGAGACAGAGGGAGCGACACAGACAGAGACAGAGAAAGAGACATATACGGAGACAAAGGCAGAGACAGAGACAGAGACAGAGACAGAGACATAGACAGAGACAAAGGCAGAGACAGAGACAGAGACAGAGACAGAGACAGAGATAGGGACAGAGACAGAGACAGAGACAGAGGCAGAGACAGAGACAGAGAAAGAGACAGAGACAGAGACAGAGACAGAGACAGAGACAGAGACAGAGACAGAGGCAGAGACAGAGACAGAGACAGAGACAGAGACAGAGACGGAGACAGAGACACAGACAGAAACGGAGACAGAGACAGAGACAGAGGCAGAGACAGAGGCAGAGACAGAGACAGAGACAGAGACAGAGACAGAGACAGAGACAGAGACAGAGACAGAGACAGAGACAGAGACAGAGACAGAGACAGAGACAAAGACCGATACAGAGACAGAGACGGAGACAGAGACAGAGGCAGAGACAGAGACACAGACCGAGGAAGAGACAGATACAGAGACAGAGACAGAGACAGAGACAGAGACAGAGACCGAGACAGACGCAGAGACTGTGACGGAGGCAGAGACAGAGACAGAGACAGAGACAGAGACCGAGACGGAGACACAGACAGAGACAGAGACAGAGACAGAGACAGAGACAGAGACAGAGACAGAGACAGAGAGAGACAGAGACAGAGACACAGACAGAAACGGAGACAGAGACAGAGACAGAGGCAGAGACAGAGGCAGAGACAGAAACAGAGACAGAGACAGAGACAGAGACAGAGACAGAGACAGATACAGAGACAGAGACAGAGACAGAGACAGAGACAGAGACAGAGACAGAGACCGACGCAGGGACTGAGACAGAGGCAGAGGCAGCGACAGAGACAGAGACAGAGACAGAGACAGAGACAGAGACAGAGACAGAGACAGAGACAGAGACAGAGGCAGCGACACAGACAGAGACAGAGAAAGAGACATAGACGGAGACAAAGGCAGAGACAGAGACAGAGACAGAGACAGAGACAGAGACATAGACAGAGACAAAGGCAGAGACAGAGACAGGGACAGAGACAGAGATGGGGACAGAGACAGAGACAGAGACAGAGGCAGAGACAGAGACAGAGAAAGAGACAGAGACAGAGACAGAGACAGAGACAGAGACAGAGACAGAGACAGAGACAGAGACAGAGACAGAGACAGAGACACAGACAGAAACGGAGACAAAGACCGAGACAGGGGCAGAGACACAGACAGAGACAGAGACAGAGACTGAGACAGAGACGGAGACAAAGACCGAGACAGAGGCAGCGACACAGACAGAGACAGTGAAAGAGACATAGACAGAGACAAAGGCAGAGACAGAGACAGAGACAGAGGCAGAGACAGAGACAGAGACAGAGACAGAGACAGAGACAGAGACAGAGACAGAGACAGAGACAGAGACAGAGACAGAGACAGACACAGAGACAGAGACAGAGACAGGGACAGAGACAGAGATGGGGACAGAGACAGAGACAGAGACAGAGGCAGAGACAGAGACAGAGAAAGAGACCGATACAGAGACAGAGACGGAGACAGAGACAGAGGCAGAGACAGAGACACAGACCGAGGTAGAGACAGAGACAGAGACAGAGACAGAGACAGAGACAGAGACAGAGACAGAGTACAGAGACAGAGACAGAGACAGAGACCGAGACAGACGCAGAGACTGTGACAGAGGCAGAGACAGAGACAGAGACCGAGACCGAGACAGAGACCGACGCAGGGACTGAGACAGAGGCAGAGGCAGCGACAGAGACAGAGACAGGGCAGAGACAGAGGCAGAGACAGAGACGGAGAGAGAGGCAGAGACAGAGGCAGAGACTGAGACAGAGACAGAGACAGAGACAGAGACAGAGACAGAGACAGAGACAGAGACAGAGACAGAGACAGAGACAGAGACAGAGACAGAGAAAGAGACACAGACAGAGACAGAGACAGAGACAGAGGCAGAGACAGAGACAGAGACAGAGACAGAGACGGAGACAGAGACACAGACAGAAACGGAGACAGAGACAGAGACAGAGGCAGAGACAGAGACAGAGGCAGAGACAGAGACAGAGACAGAGACAGAGACAGAGACAGAGACAGAGACAGAGACAGAGACAGAGACAGAGACAGAGACAAAGACCGATACAGAGACAGAGACGGAGACAGAGACAGAGGCAGAGACAGAGACACAGACCGAGGAAGAGACAGATACAGAGACAGAGACAGAGACAGAGACAGAGACAGAGACCGAGACAGACGCAGAGACTGTGACGGAGGCAGAGACAGAGACAGAGACAGAGACAGAGACAGAGGCAGAGACAGTGACAGAGACAGGGACAGAGACAGAGACAGAGACATATACAGAGACAGAGACAGAGAGAGTGAGAGGGACAGTGACTAAGGTGGAGGCAGAGGCTCAGACAGAGACAGAGACAGAGACAGAGACAGTGGCAGAGACAGAGACAGAGACAGAGACAGAGACATAGATAGAGACATATACAGAGACAGAGACAGAGACAGAGACGGCGACAGAGACAGAGACACAGAGGAAGGCGACACGGAGACAGAGACACAGACACAGAGACACCGGCATTGGCACAGAGACAGAGACAGAGACAGAGACAGAGACAGAGACAGAGACAGAGACAGAGACAGAGACAGAGACAGGGACAGGGACAGAGACAGGGACAGAGACAGAGACGGAGACAGAGACAGAGACAGAGACAGGGACAGAGATAGAGACAGGAACAGAGACGGAGACATATACAGAGGCAGAGACAGAGACAGAGACAGATACAGAGACAGTGTCAGTGACAGAGACAGAGGCAGGGACAGATACAGAGACAGGGACAGAGGCGGAGACAGCGACAGAGATAGAGACAGCGACAGATACAGAGACAGCGACAGAGACAGAGACAGAGACAGTGACAGAGACAGGGACAGAGACGAAGACAGAGACAGAGACAGAGACTGAGACAGAGACAGAGACAGAGACAGAGACAGAGGCAGAGACAGTGACAGAGACAGGGACAGAGACAGAGACAGAGACAGAGACAGGGACAGAGACAGAGACAGAGACAGAGACAGAGACAGAGACAGGAACAGGGCCATGGACAGAAACACAGACAGAGACAGAGACAGTGACAGAGAAAGGGACAGAGACGAAGACAGAGACAGAGACAGAGACAGAGACAGAGACAGAGACAGAGACAGAGACAGAGACAGAGACAGAGACAGAGACAGAGACAGAGACAGAGACAGAGACAGAGACAGAGACAGAGACAGAGACAGAGACAGAGACAGAGACAGAGACAGAGACAGAGACAGAGACAGAGACAGAGACAGAGGCAGAGACAGAGACAGAGACAGGGACAGAGACAGAGACAGGGACAGAGAGAGAGGCAGAGACAGAGACAGAGACAGAGACAGAGACAGAGACAGAGACAGAGACAGAGACAGGAACAGAGACATGGACAGAAACACAGACAGAGACAGAGACAGTGACAGAGAAAGGGACAGAGACGAAGACAGAGACAGAGACAGAGACAGAGACAGAGACAGAGACAGAGACAGAGACAGAGACAGAGACAGAGACAGAGACAGAGACAGAGACAGAGACAGAGACAGAGACAGAGACAGAGACAGAGACAGAGACAGAGACAGAGACAGAGACAGAGACAGAGACAGAGACAGAGACAGAGACAGAGACAGAGACAGAGACAGAGACAGAGACAGAGACAGAGACAGAGACAGAGACAGGGACAGGGACAGGGACAGAGACAGAGACAGAGACAGAGACAGAGACAGAAACAGAGACAGAGACAGGGACAGGGACAGAGACAGAGACAGAGACAGAGACAGTGACAGAGACTGAGACAGAGACAGAGACAGAGACAGAGACAGAGGCAGAGACAGAGACAGAGACAGAGGCAGAGACAGAGACAGAGACAGGGACAGAGACAGATACAGAGACAGAGACAGAGACAGAGACAGAGACAGAGACAGGGGCAGCGACAGTGTCAGTGACAGAGACAGAGGCAGGGACAGATACAGAGACAGGGACAGGGAGAGCGACAGTGACAGTGAAAGTGACAGAGACAGATACAGAGACAGGGACAGAGACGGAGACAGCGACAGAGATAGAGACAGGGACAGATACAGAGACAGCGACAGAGACAGAGACAGAGACAGAGACAGTGACAGAGACAGGGACAGAGACGAAGACAGAGACAGAGACAGAGACTGAGACAGAGACAGAGACAGAGACAGAGACAGAGGCAGAGACAGTGACAGAGACAGGGACAGAGACAGAGACAGAGACAGAGACAGGGACAGAGACAGAGACAGAGACAGAGACAGAGACAGGAACAGAGACATGGACAGAAACACAGACAGAGACAGAGACAGTGACAGAGAAAGGGACAGAGACGAAGACAGAGACAGAGACAGAGACAGAGACAGAGACAGAGACAGAGACAGAGACAGAGACAGAGACAGAGACAGAGACAGAGGCAGAGACAGAGACAGAGACAGGGACAGAGACAGAGACAGAGACAGAGACAGAGGCAGAGACAGAGACAGAGACAGAGGCAGAGACAGGGACAGAGACAGGGACAGAGACAGATACAGAGACAGAGACAGAGACAGAGACAGAGACAGAGACAGGGACAGGGACAGAGACAGGGACAGAGACAGGGACAGTGACAGAGACAGAGACAGAGACAGAGACAGAGACAGAGACAGAGACAGAGACAGAGGCAGAGACAGAGACAGAGACAGGGACAGAGACAGATACAGAGACCGAGACAGAGACAGAGACAGAGACAGAGACAGGGACAGCGACAGTGTCAGTGACAGAGACAGAGGCAGGGACAGATACATAGACATATACAGAGACAGCGACAGATACAGAGACATATACAGAGACAGAGACAGAGAGAGTGAGAGGGACAGTGACTAAGGTTGAGGCAGAGGCCCAGACAGAGACAGAGACAGAGACAGAGGCAGATGCAGAGACACTGAGGCATAGACAGAGATAGAGACAGAGACAGAGACAGAGACAGAGACAGAGACAGAGACAGAGACAGAGACAGAGACAGAGACAGAGACAGAGACAGAGACAGAGACAGAGACAGAGACAGAGACAGAGACAGAGACAGAGACAGAGACAGAGACAGAGACAGAGACAGAGACAGAGACAGAGACAGAGACAGAGACAGGGACAGGGACAGAGACAGGGACAGAGACAGGGACAGAGACAGAGACGGAGACAGTGACAGGGACAGAGACGAAGACAGAGACAGAGACAGAGACAGAGACAGAGACAGCGACAGAGACAGAGACAGAGACAGAGACAGAGACAGAGACAGAGACAGAGACAGAGACAGAGACAGAGACAGAGACAGAGACAGAGACAGAGACAGAGACAGAGACAGAGACAGAGACAGAGACAGAGACATGGACAGAAACACAGACAGAGACAGAGACAGTGACAGGGACAGAGACGGAGACAGCGACAGAGATAGAGACAGGGACAGGGACAGAAACAGAGACAGCGACAGAGACAGGGACAGAGACACAAACAGATACATAGACGGAGACAGAGACAGAGACAGAGACAGAGACAGAGTCAGAGACAGAGACAGACACAGAGACAGAGACAGAGACAGAGACAGAGACAGAGACAGAGACAGAGACAGAGACAGAGACAGAGACAGAGACAGAGGCAGAGACAGAGACAGAGACAGAGACAGAGACAGAGACAGAGACAGGGACAGAGACAGAGACAGAGACAGAGACAGAGACAGAGACAGAGACAGAGACAGAGACAGAGACAGAGACAGGGACAGGGACAGAGACAGGGACAGAGACAGAGACAGAGACAGAGACAGAGACAGAGACAGAAACAGAGACAGAGACAGGGACAGAGACAGAGACAGAGACAGAGACAGAGACTGAGACAGAGACAGAGACAGAGACAGAGACAGAGGCAGAGACAGAGACAGAGACAGAGGCAGAGACAGAGACAGAGACAGGGACAGAGACAGATACAGAGACAGAGGCAGAGACAGAGACAGAGACAGAGACAGGGACAGCGACAGTGTCAGTGACAGAGACAGAGGCAGGGACAGATACAGAGACAGGGACAGGGAGAGCGACAGTGACAGTGAAAGTGACAGAGACAGATACAGAGACAGGGACAGAGACGGAGACAGCGACAGAGATAGAGACAGGGACAGATACAGAGACAGCGACAGAGACAGAGACAGAGACAGTGACAGAGACAGGGACAGAGACGAAGACAGAGACAGAGACAGAGACTGAGACAGAGACAGAGACAGAGACAGAGACAGAGGCAGAGACAGTGACAGAGACAGGGACAGAGACAGAGACAGAGACAGAGACAGGGACAGAGACAGAGACAGGAACAGAGACATGGACAGAAACACAGACGGAGACAGAGACAGTGACAGAGAAAGGGACAGAGACGAAGACAGAGACAGAGACAGAGACAGAGACAGAGACAGAGACAGAGACAGAGACAGAGACAGAGACAGAGACAGAGACAGAGACAGAGACAGAGACAGAGACAGAGACAGAGACAGAGACAGAGACAGAGACAGAGACAGAGACAGAGACAGAGACAGAGACAGAGACAGAGGCAGAGACAGAGACAGAGACAGGGACAGAGACAGAGACAGAGACAGAGAGAGAGGCAGAGACAGAGACAGAGACAGAGGCAGAGACAGAGACAGAGACAGGGACAGAGACAGATACAGAGACCGAGACAGAGACAGGGACAGCGACAGTGTCAGTGACAGAGACAGAGGCAGGGACAGATACATAGACATATACAGAGACAGCGACAGATACAGAGACATATACAGAGACAGAGACAGAGAGAGTGAGAGGGACAGTGACTAAGGTTGAGGCAGAGGCCCAGACAGAGACAGAGACAGAGACAGAGGCAGATGCAGAGACACTGAGGCATAGACAGAGATAGAGACAGAGACAGAGACAGAGACAGAGACAGAGACAGAGACAGAGACAGAGACAGAGACAGAGACAGAGACAGAGACAGAGACAGAGACAGAGACAGAGACAGAGACAGAGACAGAGACAGAGACAGAGACAGAGACAGAGACAGAGACAGAGACAGAGACAGAGACAGAGACAGGGACAGGGACAGAGACAGGGACAGAGACAGGGACAGAGACAGAGACGGAGACAGAGACAGAGACAGAGACAGAGACAGAGACAGAGACAGAGACAGAAACGGAGACAGAGACAGGGACAGAGACGGAGATAGAGACAGAGACAGAGACAGAGACTGAGACAGAGACAGAGGCAGAGACAGAGACAGAGGCAGAGACAGAGACAGAGACAGAGACAGGGACAGAGACAGAGACAGAGACAGAGACAGAGACAGAGACAGAGACAGAGACAGAGACAGAGACAGGGACAGCGACAGTGACAGTGACAGAGACAGAGACAGAGACAGAGACAGAGACAGAGACAGAGGCAGAGACAGTGACAGAGACAGGGACAGAGACAGAGACAGAGACAGAGACAGGGACAGAGACAGAGACAGGAACAGAGACATGGACAGAAACACAGACGGAGACAGAGACAGTGACAGAGAAAGGGACAGAGACGAAGACAGAGACAGAGACAGAGACAGAGACAGAGACAGAGACAGAGACAGAGACAGAGACAGAGACCGACGCAGGGACTGAGACAGAGGCAGAGGCAGCGACAGGGACAGAGACAGAGACAGGGGCAGAGACAGAGACAGAGACAGAGGGAGCGACACAGACAGAGACAGAGAAAGAGACATATACGGAGACAAAGGCAGAGACAGAGACAGAGACAGAGACAGAGACATAGACAGAGACAAAGGCAGAGACAGAGACAGAGACAGAGACAGAGACAGAGATAGGGTCAGAGACAGAGACAGAGACAGAGGCAGAGACAGAGACAGAGAAAGAGACAGAGACAGAGACAGAGACAGAGACAGAGACAGAGACAGAGACAGAGGCAGAGACAGAGACAGAGACAGAGACAGAGACAGAGACGGAGACAGAGACACAGACAGAAACGGAGACAGAGACAGAGACAGAGGCAGAGACAGAGGCAGAGACAGAGACAGAGACAGAGACAGAGACAGAGACAGAGACAGAGACAGAGACAGAGACAGAGACAGAGACAGAGACAAAGACCGATACAGAGACAGAGACGGAGACAGAGACAGAGGCAGAGACAGAGACACAGACCGAGGAAGAGACAGATACAGAGACAGAGACAGAGACAGAGACAGAGACAGAGGCCGAGACAGACGCAGAGACTGTGACGGAGGCAGAGACAGAGACAGAGACAGAGACAGAGACCGAGACGGAGACACAGACAGAGACAGAGACAGAGACAGAGACAGAGACAGAGACAGAGACAGAGACAGAGAGAGACAGAGACAGAGACACAGACAGAAACGGAGACAGAGACAGAGACAGAGGCAGAGACAGAGGCAGAGACAGAAACAGAGACAGAGACAGAGACAGAGACAGAGACAGAGACAGATACAGAGACAGAGACAGAGACAGAGACAGAGACAGAGACAGAGACAGAGACCGACGCAGGGACTGAGACAGAGGCAGAGGCAGCGACAGAGACAGAGACAGAGACAGAGACAGAGACAGAGACAGAGACAGAGACAGAGACAGAGGCAGCGACACAGACAGAGACAGAGAAAGAGACATAGACGGAGACAAAGGCAGAGACAGAGACAGAGACAGAGACAGAGACAGAGACATAGACAGAGACAAAGGCAGAGACAGAGACAGGGACAGAGACAGAGATGGGGACAGAGACAGAGACAGAGACAGAGGCAGAGACAGAGACAG
>CAMAOD020000295.1:240000-242500 GCA_945859595.2 Megachile willughbiella
CAGAGACAGACACAGAGACAGAGACAGAGACAGAGACAGAGACAGAGACAGAGACAGAGACAGAGACAGAGACAGAGACAGAGACAGAGACAGAGGCAGAGACAGAGACAGAGACAGAGGCAGAGACAGAGACAGAGACAGGGACAGAGACAGATACAGAGACAGAGACAGAGGCAGGGACAGATACAGAGACAGGGACAGGGAGAGCGACAGTGACAGTGAAAGTGACAGAGACAGATACAGAGACAGGGACAGAGACGGAGACAGAGACAGAGACAGAGACAGAGACTGAGACAGAGACAGAGACAGAGACAGAGACAGAGGCAGAGACAGAGACAGAGACAGAGGCAGAGACAGAGACAGAGACAGGGACAGAGACAGATACAGAGACAGAGACAGAGGCAGGGACAGATACAGAGACAGGGACAGGGAGAGCGACAGTGACAGTGAAAGTGACAGAGACAGATACAGAGACAGGGACAGAGACGGAGACAGCGACAGAGATAGAGACAGGGACAGATACAGAGACAGCGACAGAGACAGAGACAGAGACAGTGACAGAGACAGGGACAGAGACGAAGACAGAGACAGAGACAGAGACTGAGACAGAGACAGGGACAGAGACAGAGACAGAGAGAGAGACAGGAACAGAGACATGGACAGAAACACAGACAGAGACAGAGACAGTGACAGAGAAAGGGACAGAGACGAAGACAGAGACAGAGACAGAGACAGAGACAGAGACAGAGACAGAGACAGAGACAGAGACAGAGACAGAGACAGAGACAGAGACAGAGACAGAGACAGAGACAGAGACAGAGACAGAGACAGAGACAGAGACAGAGACAGAGACAGAGACAGAGACAGAGACAGAGACAGAGACAGAGACAGAGACAGAGACAGAGACAGAGACAGAGACAGAGACAGAGACAGAGACAGAGGCAGAGACAGAGACAGAGACAGGGACAGAGACAGAGACAGAGACAGAGACAGGAACAGAGACATGGACAGAAACACAGACAGAGACAGAGACAGTGACAGAGAAAGGGACAGAGACGAAGACAGAGACAGAGACAGAGACAGAGACAGAGACAGAGACAGAGACAGAGACAGAGACAGAGACAGAGACAGAGACAGAGACAGAGACAGAGACAGAGACAGAGACAGAGACAGAGACAGAGACAGAGACAGAGGCAGAGACAGAGACAGAGACAGGGACAGAGACAGAGACAGAGACAGAGAGAGAGGCAGAGACAGAGACAGAGACAGGGACAGAGACAGATACAGAGACCGAGACAGAGACAGAGACAGAGACAGAGACAGGGACAGCGACAGTGTCAGTGACAGAGACAGAGGCAGGGACAGATACATAGACATATACAGAGACAGCGACAGATACAGAGACATATACAGAGACAGAGACAGAGAGAGTGAGAGGGACAGTGACTAAGGTTGAGGCAGAGGCCCAGACAGAGACTGAGACAGAGACAGAGGCAGATGCAGAGACACTGAGGCATAGACAGAGATAGAGACAGAGACAGAGACAGAGACAGAGACAGAGACAGAGACAGAGACAGAGACAGAGACAGAGACAGAGACAGAGACAGAGACAGAGACAGAGACAGAGACAGAGACAGAGACAGAGACAGAGACAGAGACAGAGACAGGGACAGGGACAGAGACAGGGACAGAGACAGGGACAGAGACAGAGACGGAGGCAGAGACAGAGACAGAGACAGAGACAGAGACAGAGACAGAGACAGAGACAGAAACGGAGACAGAGACAGGGACAGAGACGGAGATAGAGACAGAGACAGAGACAGAGACTGAGACAGAGACAGAGGCAGAGACAGAGACAGAGGCAGAGACAGAGACAGAGACAGAGACAGGGACAGAGACAGAGACAGAGACAGAGACAGAGACAGAGACAGAGACAGAGACAGAGACAGGGACAGCGACAGTGACAGTGACAGAGACAGAGACAGAGACAGAGACAGGGACAGAGACGAAGACAGAGACAGAGACAGAGACTGAGACAGAGACAGAGACAGAGACAGAGACAGAGACAGAGGCAGAGACAGTGACAGAGACAGGGACGGAGACAGAGACAGAGACAGAGACAGAGACAGAGACAGAGACAGAGACAGAGACAGAGACAGAGACAGAGACAGAGACAGGAACAGAGACATGGACAGAAACACAGACAGAGACAGAGACAGTGACAGAGATAGGGACAGAGACGAAGACAGAGACAGAGACAGAGACAGAGACAGAGACAGAGACAGAGACAGAGACAGAGACAGAGACAGAGACAGAGACAGAGACAGAGACAGGGACAGCGACAGTGTCAGTGACAGAGACAGAGGCAGGGACAGATACAGAGACAGGGACAGGGAGAGCGACAGTGACAGTGAAAGTGACAGAGACAGATACAGAGACAGGGACAGAGACGGAGACAGCGACAGAGATAGAGACAGGGACAGATACAGAGACAGCGACA
>CAMAOD020000295.1:247500-257500 GCA_945859595.2 Megachile willughbiella
CAGAGACAGATACAGAGACAGAGACAGAGGCAGGGACAGATACAGAGACAGGGACAGGGAGAGCGACAGTGACAGTGAAAGTGACAGAGACAGATACAGAGACAGGGACAGAGACGGAGACAGCGACAGAGATAGAGACAGGGACAGATACAGAGACAGCGACAGAGACAGAGACAGAGACAGTGACAGAGACAGGGACAGAGACGAAGACAGAGACAGAGACAGAGACTGAGACAGAGACAGGGACAGAGACAGAGACAGAGAGAGAGACAGGAACAGAGACATGGACAGAAACACAGACAGAGACAGAGACAGTGACAGAGAAAGGGACAGAGACGAAGACAGAGACAGAGACAGAGACAGAGACAGAGACAGAGACAGAGACAGAGACAGAGACAGAGACAGAGACAGAGACAGAGACAGAGACAGAGACAGAGACAGAGACAGAGACAGAGACAGAGACAGAGACAGAGACAGAGACAGAGACAGAGACAGAGACAGAGACAGAGACAGAGACAGAGACAGAGACAGAGACAGAGACAGAGACAGAGACAGAGACAGAGACAGAGACAGAGGCAGAGACAGAGACAGAGACAGGGACAGAGACAGAGACAGAGACAGAGACAGGAACAGAGACATGGACAGAAACACAGACAGAGACAGAGACAGTGACAGAGAAAGGGACAGAGACGAAGACAGAGACAGAGACAGAGACAGAGACAGAGACAGAGACAGAGACAGAGACAGAGACAGAGACAGAGACAGAGACAGAGACAGAGACAGAGACAGAGACAGAGACAGAGACAGAGACAGAGACAGAGGCAGAGACAGAGACAGAGACAGGGACAGAGACAGAGACAGAGACAGAGAGAGAGGCAGAGACAGAGACAGAGACAGAGGCAGAGACAGAGACAGAGACAGGGACAGAGACAGATACAGAGACCGAGACAGAGACAGAGACAGAGACAGAGACAGGGACAGCGACAGTGTCAGTGACAGAGACAGAGGCAGGGACAGATACATAGACATATACAGAGACAGCGACAGATACAGAGACATATACAGAGACAGAGACAGAGAGAGTGAGAGGGACAGTGACTAAGGTTGAGGCAGAGGCCCAGACAGAGACTGAGACAGAGACAGAGGCAGATGCAGAGACACTGAGGCATAGACAGAGATAGAGACAGAGACAGAGACAGAGACAGAGACAGAGACAGAGACAGAGACAGAGACAGAGACAGAGACAGAGACAGAGACAGAGACAGAGACAGAGACAGAGACAGAGACAGAGACAGAGACAGAGACAGAGACAGAGACAGGGACAGGGACAGAGACAGGGACAGAGACAGGGACAGAGACAGAGACGGAGGCAGAGACAGAGACAGAGACAGAGACAGAGACAGAGACAGAGACAGAGACAGAGACAGAAACGGAGACAGAGACAGGGACAGAGACGGAGATAGAGACAGAGACAGAGACAGAGACTGAGACAGAGACAGAGGCAGAGACAGAGACAGAGGCAGAGACAGAGACAGAGACAGAGACAGGGACAGAGACAGAGACAGAGACAGAGACAGAGACAGAGACAGAGACAGAGACAGAGACAGGGACAGCGACAGTGACAGTGACAGAGACAGAGACAGAGACAGAGACAGGGACAGAGACGAAGACAGAGACAGAGACAGAGACTGAGACAGAGACAGAGACAGAGACAGAGACAGAGACAGAGGCAGAGACAGTGACAGAGACAGGGACGGAGACAGAGACAGAGACAGAGACAGAGACAGAGACAGAGACAGAGACAGAGACAGAGACAGAGACAGAGACAGAGACAGAGACAGGAACAGAGACATGGACAGAAACACAGACAGAGACAGAGACAGTGACAGAGATAGGGACAGAGACGAAGACAGAGACAGAGACAGAGACAGAGACAGAGACAGAGACAGAGACAGAGACAGAGACAGAGACAGAGACAGAGACAGAGACAGAGACAGAGACAGAGACAGAGACAGAGACAGAGACAGAGACAGAGACAGGGACAGGGACAGGGACAGGGACAGAGACGGAGACAGAGACAGAGACAGAGACAGAGACAGAAACAGAGACAGAGACAGGGACAGGGACAGAGACAGAGACAGAGACAGAGACAGAGACAGAGACAGAGACAGAGACTGAGACAGAGACAGAGACAGAGACAGAGACAGAGGCAGAGACAGAGACAGAGACAGAGGCAGAGACAGAGACAGAGACAGGGACAGAGACAGATACAGAGACAGAGACAGAGACAGAGACAGAGACAGAGACAGGGACAACGACAGTGTCAGTGACAGAGACAGAGGCAGGGACAGATACAGAGACAGGGACAGAGACAGATACAGAGACCGAGACAGAGACAGAGACAGAGACAGAGACAGGGACAGCGACAGTGTCAGTGACAGAGACAGAGGCAGGGACAGATACATAGACATATACAGAGACAGCGACAGATACAGAGACATATACAGAGACAGAGACAGAGAGAGTGAGAGGGACAGTGACTAAGGTTGAGGCAGAGGCCCAGACAGAGACTGAGACAGAGACAGAGGCAGATGCAGAGACACTGAGGCATAGACAGAGATAGAGACAGAGACAGAGACAGAGACAGAGACAGAGACAGAGACAGAGACAGAGACAGAGACAGAGACAGAGACAGAGACAGAGACAGAGACAGCGACAGAGACAGAGACAGAGACAGGGACAGGGACAGAGACAGGGACAGAGACAGGGACAGAGACAGAGACGGAGGCAGAGACAGAGACAGAGACAGAGACAGAGACAGAGACAGAGACAGAGACAGAAACGGAGACAGAGACAGGGACAGAGACGGAGATAGAGACAGAGACAGAGACAGAGACTGAGACAGAGACAGAGGCAGAGACAGAGACAGAGGCAGAGACAGAGACAGAGACAGAGACAGGGACAGAGACAGAGACAGAGACAGAGACAGAGACAGAGACAGAGACAGAGACAGAGACAGAGACAGGGACAGCGACAGTGACAGTGACAGAGACAGAGACAGAGACAGAGACAGGGACAGAGACGAAGACAGAGACAGAAACAGAGACTGAGACAGAGACAGAGACAGAGACAGAGACAGAGACAGAGGCAGAGACAGTGACAGAGACAGGGACGGAGACAGAGACAGAGACAGAGGCAGAGACAGAGACAGAGACAGAGACAGAGACAGAGACAGAGACAGAGACAGGAACAGAGACATGGACAGAAACACAGACAGAGACAGAGACAGTGACAGAGATAGGGACAGAGACGAAGACAGAGACAGAGACAGAGACAGAGACAGAGACAGAGACAGAGACAGAGACAGAGACAGAGACAGAGACAGAGACAGAGACAGAGACAGAGACAGAGACAGAGACAGAGACAGAGACAGAGACAGAGACAGAGACAGAGACAGAGACAGAGACAGAGACAGAGACAGAGACAGAGACAGAGACAGAGACAGAGACAGAGACAGAGACAGAGACAGAGACAGAGACAGAGACAGAGACAGAGACAGAGACAGGGACAGGGACAGGGACAGGGACAGAGACGGAGACAGAGACAGAGACAGAGACAGAGACAGAAACAGAGACAGAGACAGGGACAGGGACAGAGACAGAGACAGAGACAGAGACAGAGACAGAGACAGAGACAGAGACTGAGACAGAGACAGAGACAGAGACAGAGACAGAGGCAGAGACAGAGACAGAGACAGAGGCAGAGACAGAGACAGAGACAGGGACAGAGACAGATACAGAGACAGAGACAGAGACAGAGACAGAGACAGAGACAGGGACAGCGACAGTGTCAGTGACAGAGACAGAGGCAGGGACAGATACAGAGACAGGGACAGGGAGAGCGACAGTGACAGTGAAAGTGACAGGGCAGATACAGAGACAGGGACAGAGACGGAGACAGCGACAGAGATAGAGACAGGGACAGATACAGAGACAGCGACAGAGACAGAGACAGAGACAGAGACAGAGGCAGAGACAGTGACAGAGACACGGACAGAGACAGAGACAGAGACAGAGACAGGGACAGAGACAGAGACAGAGACAGAGACAGGAACAGAGACATGGACAGAAACACAGACAGAGACAGAGACAGTGACAGAGAAAGGGACAGAGACGAAGACAGAGACAGAGACAGAGACAGAGACAGAGACAGAGACAGAGACAGAGACAGAGACAGAGACAGAGACAGAGACAGAGACAGAGACAGAGACAGAGACAGAGACAGAGACAGAGACAGAGGCAGAGACAGAGACAGACACAGGGACAGAGACAGAGACAGAGACAGAGACAGAGGCAGAGACAGAGACAGAGACAGAGGCAGAGACAGAGACAGAGACAGGGACAGAGACAGATACAGAGACAGAGACAGAGACAGAGACAGGGACAGGGACTGAGACAGGGACAGAGACAGGGACAGTGACAGAGACAGAGACAGAGACAGAGACAGAGGCAGAGACAGAGACAGAGACAGAGACAGAGACAGAGACAGAGACAGAAACGGAGACAGAGACAGGGACAGAGACGGAGACAGAGACAGAGACAGAGACAGAGACTGAGACAGAGACAGAGGCAGAGGCAGAGACAGAGGCAGAGACAGAGACAGAGACAGAGACAGGGACAGTGACAGAGACAGGGACAGAGACAGAGACAGAGACAGAGACAGAGACAGAGACAGAGACAGAGACAGAGACAGAGACAGAGACAGAGACAGGAACAGAGGCATGGACAGAAACACAGACAGAGACAGAGACAGTGACAGGGACAGAGACGAAGACAGAGACAGAGACAGAGACAGAGACAGAGACAGCGACAGAGACAGAGACAGAGACAGAGACAGAGACAGAGACAGAGACAGAGACAGAGACAGAGACAGAGACAGAGACAGAGACAGAGACAGAGACAGAGACAGAGACAGAGACAGAGACAGAGACAGAGACAGAGACAGAGACAGAGACAGAGACAGAGACAGAGACAGAGACAGAGACATGGACAGAAACACAGACAGAGACAGAGACAGTGACAGGGACAGAGACGGAGACAGCGACAGAGATAGAGACAGGGACAGGGACAGAAACAGAGACAGCGACAGAGACAGGGACAGAGACACAAACAGATACATAGACGGAGACAGAGACAGAGACAGAGACAGAGACAGAGTCAGAGACAGAGACAGACACAGAGACAGAGACAGAGACAGAGACAGAGACAGAGACAGAGACAGAGACAGAGACAGAGACAGAGACAGGGACAGAGACAGAGACAGAGACAGAGACAGAGACAGAGACAGAGACAGAGACAGAGACAGAGACAGAGACAGAGACAGGGACAGGGACAGAGACAGGGACAGAGACAGAGACAGAGACAGAGACAGAGACAGAGACAGAAACAGAGACAGAGACAGGGACAGAGACAGAGACAGAGACAGAGACAGAGACAGAGACTGAGACAGAGACAGAGACAGAGACAGAGACAGAGACAGAGGCAGAGACAGAGACAGAGACAGAGGCAGAGACAGAGACAGAGACAGGGACAGAGACAGATACAGAGACAGAGACAGAGGCAGGGACAGATACAGAGACAGGGACAGGGAGAGCGACAGTGACAGTGAAAGTGACAGAGACAGATACAGAGACAGGGACAGAGACGGAGACAGCGACAGAGATAGAGACAGGGACAGATACAGAGACAGCGACAGAGACAGAGACAGAGACAGTGACAGAGACAGGGACAGAGACGAAGACAGAGACAGAGACAGAGACTGAGACAGAGACAGAGACAGAGACAGAGACAGAGGCAGAGACAGTGACAGAGACAGGGACAGAGACAGAGACAGAGACAGAGACAGGGACAGAGACAGAGACAGAGACAGAGACAGAGACAGGAACAGAGACATGGACAGAAACACAGACAGAGACAGAGACAGAGTCAGAGACAGAGACAGGGACAGAGACAGAGACAGAGACAGAGACAGAGACAGAGACAGAGACAGAGACAGGGACAGAGACAGAGACAGAGACAGGGACAGGGACAGAGACAGGGACAGAGACAGAGACAGAGACAGAGACAGAGACAGAGACAGAAACAGAGACAGAGACAGGGACAGAGACAGAGACAGAGACAGAGACAGAGACAGAGACTGAGACAGAGACAGAGACAGAGACAGAGACAGAGGCAGAGACAGAGACAGAGGCAGAGACAGAGACAGAGACAGGGACAGAGACAGATACAGAGACAGAGACAGAGGCAGGGACAGATACAGAGACAGGGACAGGGAGAGCGACAGTGACAGTGAAAGTGACAGAGACAGATACAGAGACAGGGACAGAGACGGAGACAGCGACAGAGATAGAGACAGGGACAGATACAGAGACAGCGACAGAGACAGAGACAGAGACAGTGACAGAGACAGGGACAGAGACGAAGACAGAGACAGAGACAGAGACTGAGACAGAGACAGAGACAGAGACAGAGACAGAGGCAGATACAGTGACAGAGACAGGGACAGAGACAGAGACAGAGACAGAGACAGGGACAGAGACAGAGACAGAGACAGAGACAGAGACAGGAACAGAGACATGGACAGAAACACAGACAGAGACAGAGACAGTGACAGAGAAAGGGACAGAGACGAAGACAGAGACAGAGACAGAGACAGAGACAGAGACAGAGACAGAGACAGAGACAGAGACAGAGACAGAGACAGAGACAGAGACAGAGACAGAGACAGAGACAGAGACAGAGACAGAGACAGAGACAGAGACAGAGACAGAGACAGAGACAGAGACAGAGACAGAGACAGAGACAGAGACAGAGACAGAGACAGAGGCAGAGACAGAGACAGAGACAGGGACAGAGACAGAGACAGAGACAGAGACAGGAACAGAGACATGGACAGAAACACAGACAGAGACAGAGACAGTGACAGAGAAAGGGACAGAGACGAAGACAGAGACAGAGACAGAGACAGAGACAGAGACAGAGACAGAGACAGAGACAGAGACAGAGACAGAGACAGAGACAGAGACAGAGACAGAGACAGAGACAGAGACAGAGACAGAGACAGAGACAGAGACAGAGACAGAGACAGAGACAGAGGCAGAGACAGAGACAGAGACAGGGACAGAGACAGAGACAGAGACAGAGAGAGAGGCAGAGACAGAGACAGAGACAGGGACAGCGACAGTGTCAGTGACAGAGACAGAGGCAGGGACAGATATATAGACATATACAGAGACAGCGACAGATACAGAGACATATACAGAGACAGAGACAGAGAGAGTGAGAGGGACAGTGACTAAGGTTGAGGCAGAGGCCCAGACAGAGACAGAGACAGAGACAGAGGCAGATGCAGAGACACTGAGGCATAGACAGAGATAGAGACAGAGACAGAGACAGAGACAGAGACAGAGACAGAGACAGAGACAGAGACAGAGACAGAGACAGAGACAGAGACAGAGACAGAGACAGAGACAGAGACAGAGACAGAGACAGAGACAGAGACAGAGACAGAGACAGAGACAGAGACAGAGACAGGGACAGGGACAGAGACAGGGACAGAGACAGGGACAGAGACAGAGACGGAGACAGAGACAGAGACAGAGACAGAGACAGAGACAGGGACAGAGACAGAGACAGAGACAGAGACAGAGGCAGAGACAGAGACAGAGACAGAGGCAGAGACAGAGACAGAGACAGGGACAGAGACAGATACAGAGACAGAGACAGAGACAGAGACAGAGACAGGGACAGGGACTGAGACAGGGACAGAGACAGGGACAGTGACAGAGACAGAGACAGAGACAGAGACAGAGGCAGAGACAGAGACAGAGACAGAGACAGAGACAGAGACAGAGACAGAAACGGAGACAGAGACAGGGACAGAGACAGAGACTGAGACAGAGACAGAGACAGAGACAGAGACAGAGACAGAGGCAGAGACAGTGACAGAGACAGGGACGGAGACAGAGACAGAGACAGAGGCAGAGACAGAGACAGAGACAGAGACAGAGACAGAGACAGAGACAGAGACAGAGACAGGAACAGAGACAGAGACAGAGACAGTGACAGAGATAGGGACAGAGACGAAGACAGAGACAGAGACAGAGACAGAGACAGAGACAGAGACAGAGACAGAGACAGAGACAGAGACAGAGACAGAGACAGAGACAGAGACAGAGACAGAGACAGAGACAGAGACAGAGACAGAGACAGAGACAGAGACAGAGACAGAGACAGAGACAGAGACAGAGACAGAGACAGAGACAGAGACAGAGACAGAGACAGAGACAGAGACAGAGACAGAGACAGAGACAGAGACAGAGACAGAGACAGAGACAGAGACAGAGACAGAGACAGAGACAGAGACAGGGACAGGGACAGGGACAGGGACAGAGACGGAGACAGAGACAGAGACAGAGACAGAGACAGAAACAGAGACAGAGACAGGGACAGGGACAGAGACAGAGACAGAGACAGAGACAGAGACAGAGACAGAGACAGAGACTGAGACAGAGACAGAGACAGAGACAGAGACAGAGGCAGAGACAGAGACAGAGACAGAGGCAGAGACAGAGACAGAGACAGGGACAGAGACAGATACAGAGACAGAGACAGAGACAGAGACAGAGACAGAGACAGGGACAGCGACAGTGTCAGTGACAGAGACAGAGGCAGGGACAGATACAGAGACAGGGACAGGGAGAGCGACAGTGACAGTGAAAGTGACAGGGCAGATACAGAGACAGGGACAGAGACGGAGACAGCGACAGAGATAGAGACAGGGACAGATACAGAGACAGCGACAGAGACAGAGACAGAGACAGAGACAGAGGCAGAGACAGTGACAGAGACACGGACAGAGACAGAGACAGAGACAGAGACAGGGACAGAGACAGAGACAGAGACAGAGACAGGAACAGAGACATGGACAGAAACACAGACAGAGACAGAGACAGTGACAGAGAAAGGGACAGAGACGAAGACAGAAACAGAGACAGAGACAGAGACAGAGACAGAGACAGAGACAGAGACAGAGACAGAGACAGAGACAGAGACAGAGACAGAGACAGAGACAGAGACAGAGACAGAGACAGAGGCAGAGACAGAGACAGACACAGGGACAGAGACAGAGACAGAGACAGAGACAGAGGCAGAGACAGAGACAGAGACAGAGGCAGAGACAGAGACAGAGACAGGGACAGAGACAGATACAGAGACAGAGACAGAGACAGAGACAGGGACAGGGACTGAGACAGGGACAGAGACAGGGACAGTGACAGAGACAGAGACAGAGACAGAGACAGAGGCAGAGACAGAGACAGAGACAGCGACAGAGACAGAGACAGAGACAGAAACGGAGACAGAGACAGGGACAGAGACGGAGACAGAGACAGAGACAGAGACAGAGACTGAGACAGAGACAGAGGCAGAGACAGAGACAGAGGCAGAGACAGAGACAGAGACAGAGACAGGGACAGTGACAGAGACAGGGACAGAGACAGAGACAGAGACAGAGACAGAGACAGAGACAGAGACAGAGACAGAGACAGAGACAGAGACAGAGACAGGAACAGAGGCATGGACAGAAACACAGACAGAGACAGAGACAGTGACAGGGACAGAGACGAAGACAGAGACAGAGACAGAGACAGAGACAGAGACAGCGACAGAGACAGAGACAGAGACAGAGACAGAGACAGAGACAGAGACAGAGACAGAGACAGAGACAGAGACAGAGACAGAGACAGAGACAGAGACAGAGACAGAGACAGAGACAGAGACAGAGACAGAGACAGAGACAGAGACAGAGACAGAGACAGAGACAGAGACATGGACAGAAACACAGACAGAGACAGAGACAGTGACAGGGACAGAGACGGAGACAGCGACAGAGATAGAGACAGGGACAGGGACAGAAACAGAGACAGCGACAGAGACAGGGA
>CAMAOD020000295.1:265000-304483 GCA_945859595.2 Megachile willughbiella
ACAGAGACAGAGACAGAGACAGAGACAGAGACAGAGACAGAGACAGAGACAGAGACAGAGACAGAGACAGAGACAGAGGCAGAGACAGAGACAGAGACAGGGACAGAGACAGATACAGAGACAGAGACAGAGACAGAGACAGAGACAGAGACAGGGACAGCGACAGTGTCAGTGACAGAGACAGAGGCAGGGACAGATACAGAGACAGGGACAGGGAGAGCGACAGTGACAGTGAAAGTGACAGGGCAGATACAGAGACAGGGACAGAGACGGAGACAGCGACAGAGATAGAGACAGGGACAGATACAGAGACAGCGACAGAGACAGAGACAGAGACAGAGACAGAGGCAGAGACAGTGACAGAGACACGGACAGAGACAGAGACAGAGACAGAGACAGGGACAGAGACAGAGACAGAGACAGAGACAGGAACAGAGACATGGACAGAAACACAGACAGAGACAGAGACAGTGACAGAGAAAGGGACAGAGACGAAGACAGAGACAGAGACAGAGACAGAGACAGAGACAGAGACAGAGACAGAGACAAAGGCAGAGACAGAGACAGGGACAGAGACAGAGATGGGGACAGAGACAGAGACAGAGACAGAGGCAGAGACAGAGACAGAGAAAGAGACAGAGACAGAGACAGAGACAGAGACAGAGACAGAGACACAGACAGAAAGGGAGACAAAGACCGAGACAGGGGCAGAGACACAGACAGAGACAGAGACAGAGACAGAGACGGAGACAAAGACCGAGACAGAGGCAGCGACACAGACAGAGACAGAGAAAGAGACATAGACAGAGACAAAGGCAGAGACAGAGACAGAGACAGAGGCAGAGACAGAGACAGAGACAGAGACAGAGACAGAGACAGAGACAGAGACAGAGACAGAGACAGAGACAGAGACAGAGACAGAGACAGAGACAGACACAGAGACAGAGACAGAGACAGAGACACAGACAGAGACAGAGACAGAGACAGAGACAGGGACAGAGACAGAGACAGAGACAGAGACAGAGACAGAGACAGAGACAGAGACAGAGACAGAGACAGAGACAGAGACAGAGACAGAGACAGAGACAGAGACAGAGACAGAGACCAGAGACAGAGACAGAGACAGAGACAGAGACAGAGACAGGGACAGAGACAGAGACAGAGACAGGGACAGAGACAGAGACAGAGACAGAGACAGAGACAGAGACAGAGACAGAGACAGAGACAGAGACAGAGACAGAGACAGAGACAGAGACAGAGACACAGACAGAGACAGAGACAGAGACAGACACAGAGACAGAGACAGAGACAGAGACACAGACAGAGACAGAGACAGAGACATAGACACAGACAGAGACAGAGACCGAGACAGAGACCGACGCAGGGACTGAGACAGAGGCAGAGGCAGCGACAGAGACAGAGACAGGGCAGAGACAGAGGTAGAGACAGAGACGGAGAGAGAGACAGAGACAGAGACAGAGACAGAGACAGAGACAGAGACAGAGACAGGGACAGAGACAGAGACAGAGACAGAGACAGAGACAGAGACAGAGACAGAGACAGAGACAGAGACAGAGGCAGGGACAGAGACAGAGACAGGGACAGAGACAGAGACAGAGACAGAGACAGGAACAGAGACATGGACAGAAACACAGACAGAGACAGAGACAGTGACAGAGAAAGGGACAGAGACGAAGACAGAGACAGAGACAGAGACAGAGACAGAGACAGAGACAGAGACAGAGACAGAGACAGAGACAGAGACAGAGACAGAGACAGAGACAGAGACAGAGACAGAGACAGAGACAGAGACAGAGACAGAGGCAGAGACAGAGACAGAGACAGGGAAAGAGACAGAGACAGAGACAGAGAGAGAGGCAGAGACAGAGACAGAGACAGAGGCAGAGACAGAGACAGAGACAGGGACGGAGACAGATACAGAGACCGAGACAGAGACAGAGACAGAGACAGAGACAGGGACAGCGACAGTGTCAGTGACAGAGACAGAGGCAGGGACAGATACATAGACATATACAGAGACAGCGACAGATACAGAGACATATACAGAGACAGAGACAGAGAGAGTGAGAGGGACAGTGACTAAGGTTGAGGCAGAGGCCCAGACAGAGACAGAGACAGAGACAGAGGCAGATGCAGAGACACTGAGGCATAGACAGAGATAGAGACAGAGACAGAGACAGAGACAGAGACAGAGACAGAGACAGAGACAGAGACAGAGACAGAGACAGAGACAGAGACAGAGACAGAGACAGAGACAGAGACAGAGACAGAGACAGAGACAGAGACAGAGACAGAGACAGAGACAGAGACAGAGACAGAGACAGAGACAGGGACAGGGACAGAGACAGGGACAGAGACAGGGACAGAGACAGAGACGGAGACAGAGACAGAGACAGAGACAGAGACAGAGACAGAGACAGAAACGGAGACAGAGACAGGGACAGAGACAGAGACAGGGACAGAGACGGAGATAGAGACAGAGACAGAGACAGAGACAGAGGCAGAGACAGAGACAGAGACAGAGACAGGGACAGAGACAGAGACAGAGACAGAGACAGAGACAGAGACAGAGACAGAGACAGAGACAGAGACAGGGACAGCGACAGTGACAGTGACAGAGACAGAGACAGAGACAGAGACAGGGACAGAGACGAAGACAGAGACAGAGACAGAGACTGAGACAGAGACAGAGACAGAGACAGAGACAGAGACAGAGGCAGAGACAGTGACAGAGACAGGGACGGAGACAGAGACAGAGACAGAGACAGAGACAGAGACAGAGACAGAGACAGAGACAGAGACAGAGACAGAGACAGGAACAGAGACATGGACAGAAACACAGACAGAGACAGAGACAGTGACAGAGATAGGGACAGAGACGAAGACAGAGACAGAGACAGAGACAGAGACAGAGACAGAGACAGAGACAGAGACAGAGACAGAGACAGAGACAGAGACAGAGGCAGAGACAGAGACAGAGACAGGGACAGAGACAGATACAGAGACAGAGACAGAGACAGAGACAGAGACAGAGACAGGGACAGCGACAGTGTCAGTGACAGAGACAGAGGCAGGGACAGATACAGAGACAGGGACAGGGAGAGCGACAGTGACAGTGAAAGTGACAGGGCAGATACAGAGACAGGGACAGAGACGGAGACAGCGACAGAGATAGAGACAGGGACAGATACAGAGACAGCGACAGAGACAGAGACAGAGACAGAGACAGAGGCAGAGACAGTGACAGAGACACGGACAGAGACAGAGACAGAGACAGAGACAGGGACAGAGACAGAGACAGAGACAGAGACAGGAACAGAGACATGGACAGAAACACAGACAGAGACAGAGACAGTGACAGAGAAAGGGACAGAGACGAAGACAGAGACAGAGACAGAGACAGAGACAGAGACAGAGACAGAGACAGAGACAAAGGCAGAGACAGAGACAGGGACAGAGACAGAGATGGGGACAGAGACAGAGACAGAGACAGAGGCAGAGACAGAGACAGAGAAAGAGACAGAGACAGAGACAGAGACAGAGACAGAGACAGAGACACAGACAGAAAGGGAGACAAAGACCGAGACAGGGGCAGAGACACAGACAGAGACAGAGACAGAGACAGAGACGGAGACAAAGACCGAGACAGAGGCAGCGACACAGACAGAGACAGAGAAAGAGACATAGACAGAGACAAAGGCAGAGACAGAGACAGAGACAGAGGCAGAGACAGAGACAGAGACAGAGACAGAGACAGAGACAGAGACAGAGACAGAGACAGAGACAGAGACAGAGACAGAGACAGAGACAGAGACAGACACAGAGACAGAGACAGAGACAGAGACACAGACAGAGACAGAGACAGAGACAGAGACAGGGACAGAGACAGAGACAGAGACAGAGACAGAGACAGAGACAGAGACAGAGACAGAGACAGAGACAGAGACAGAGACAGAGACAGAGACAGAGACAGAGACAGAGACAGAGACCAGAGACAGAGACAGAGACAGAGACAGAGACAGAGACAGGGACAGAGACAGAGACAGAGACAGGGACAGAGACAGAGACAGAGACAGAGACAGAGACAGAGACAGAGACAGAGACAGAGACAGAGACAGAGACAGAGACAGAGACAGAGACAGAGACACAGACAGAGACAGAGACAGAGACAGACACAGAGACAGAGACAGAGACAGAGACACAGACAGAGACAGAGACAGAGACATAGACACAGACAGAGACAGAGACCGAGACAGAGACCGACGCAGGGACTGAGACAGAGGCAGAGGCAGCGACAGAGACAGAGACAGGGCAGAGACAGAGGTAGAGACAGAGACGGAGAGAGAGACAGAGACAGAGACAGAGACAGAGACAGAGACAGAGACAGAGACAGGGACAGAGACAGAGACAGAGACAGAGACAGAGACAGAGACAGAGACAGAGACAGAGACAGAGACAGAGACAGAGACAGAGACAGAGACAGAGACAGAGACAGAGACAGAGGCAGAGACAGAGGCAGAGACTGAGACTGAGACAGAGACAGAGACAGAGACAGAGACAGAGACAGAGACAGAGACAGAGACAGAGACAGAGACAGAGACAGAGACAGAGACAGAGACAGAGACAGAGACAGAGACAGAGACAGAGACAGAGACAGAGACCGACGCAGGGACTGAGACAGAGGCAGAGGCAGCGACAGAGACAGAGACAGAGACAGAGACAGAGACAGAGACAGAGACAGAGGCAGCGACACAGACAGAGTCAGAGAAAGAGACAGAGACAGAGACAGAGACAGAGACAGAGACAGAGACAGAGACAGAGACAGAGACAGAGACAGAGACAGAGACAGAGACAGAGACAGAGACAGAGACAGAGACAGAGACAGAGACAGAGACAGAGATAGAGACAGAGACAGAGGCAGCGACACAGACAGAGACAGAGAAAGAGACATAGACGGAGACAAAGGCAGAGACAGAGACAGAGACAGAGACAGAGACATAGACAGAGACAAAGGCAGAGACAGAGACAGAGACAGAGACAGAGATGGGGACAGAGACAGAGACAGAGACAGAGGCAGAGACAGAGACAGAGAAAGAGACAGAGACAGAGACAGAGACAGAGACAGAGACAGAGACAGAGACAGAGACAGAGACAGAGATGGGGACAGAGACAGAGACAGAGACAGAGACAGAGACAGAGAAAGAGACTGAGACAGAGACAGAAACAGAAACAGAGACGGAGACAAAGACCGAGACAGAGGCAGAGACACAGACAGAGACAGAGACAGAGACGGAGACAAAGACCGAGACAGAGACAGAGAAAGAGACATAGACAGAGACAAAGGCAGAGACTGAGACAGAGACAGAGACAGAGACAGAGACAGAGACAGAGACAGAGACAGAGACAGAGACAGAGACAGAGACAGAGACAGAGACAGAGACAGAGACAGAGACAGAGACAGAGACGGAGACGGAGACAAAGACCGAGATAGAGACAGAGACAGAGACAGACACGGAGACAAGGACAGAGACAGAGACAGAGACAGAGACAGAGACAGAGACAGAGACAGAGACAGAGACAGAGACAGAGACAAAGACCGATACAGAGACAGAGACGGAGACAGAGACAGAGGCAGAGACAGAGACACAGACCGAGGAAGAGACAGAGACAGAGACAGAGACAGAGACAGAGACAGAGACCGAGACAGACGCAGAGACTGTGACAGAGGCAGAGACAGAGACAGAGACCGAGACAGAGACCAACGAAGGGACTGAGACAGAGGCAGAGGCAGCGACAGAGACAGAGACAGGGCAGAGACAGAGGCAGAGACAGAGACGGAGAGAGAGACAGAGACAGAGACAGAGACAGTGACAGAGACAGAGACAGAGACAGAGACAGAGACAGAGACAGAGACAGAGACAGAGACAGAGACAGAGACAGAGACCGAGACAGACGCAGAGACTGTGACAGAGGCAGAGACAGAGACAGAGACCGAGTCAGAGACCGACGCAGGGACTGAGACAGAGGCAGAGACAGAGACAGAGACCGAGTCAGAGACCGACGCAGGGACTGAGACAGAGACAGAGACAGAGACAGAGACATAGACGGAGACAAAGGCAGAGACAGAGACAGAGACAGAGAGAGAGACATAGACAGAGACAAAGGCAGAGACAGAGACAGGGACAGAGACAGAGATGGGGACAGAGACAGAGACAGAGACAGAGGCAGAGACAGAGACAGAGAAAGAGACAGAGACAGAGACAGAGACAGAGACAGAGACACAGACAGAAAGGGAGACAAAGACCGAGACAGGGGCAGAGACACAGACAGAGACAGAGACAGAGACGGAGACAAAGACCGAGACAGAGGCAGCGACACAGACAGAGACAGAGAAAGAGACATAGACAGAGACAAAGGCAGAGACAGAGACAGAGACAGAGGCAGAGACAGAGACAGAGACAGAGACAGAGACAGAGACAGAGACAGAGACAGAGACAGAGACAGAGACAGAGACAGAGACAGAGACAGACACAGAGACAGAGACAGAGACAGAGACAGAGACAGAGACAGAGACAGAGACAGAGACAGAGACAGAGACAGAGACAGAGACAGAGGCAGAGACAGAGACACAGACCCAGGAAGAGACAGAGACAGAGACAGAGACAGAGAGGGAGACAGAGACAGAGACAGAGACAGAGATAGGGACAGAGACAGAGACAGAGACAGAGGCAGAGACAGAGACAGAGAAAGAGACAGAGACAGAGACAGAGACAGAGACAGAGACAGAGACAGAGACAGAGACAGAGACAGAGACAGAGACAGAGACAGAGAAAGAGACAGAGACAGAGACAGAGACAAAGACACAGACAGAAACGGAGACGGAGACAGAGACAGAGGCAGAGACAGAGGCAGAGGCAGAGACAGAGACAGAGACAGAGACAGAGACAGAGACAGAGACAGAGACAGAGACAGAGACAGAGACAGAGACAGAGACAGAGACAGAGACAGAGACAGAGACAAAGACCGATACAGAGACAGTGACGGAGACAGAGACACAGACCGAGGAAAAAACAGAGACAGAGACAGAGACAGAGACAGGGACAGAGACAGAGACAGAGACAGAGACAGAGACAGAGACTGAGACAGAGACAGAGACAGAGACAGAGACAGAGGCAGAGACAGAGACAGAGACAGAGACAGGGACAGAGACAGAGACAGAGACAGAGACAGAGACAGAGACTGAGACAGAGACAGAGACAGAGACAGAGACAGAGGCAGAGACAGAGACAGAGACAGAGACAGAGACAGGAACAGAGACATGGACAGAAACACAGACAGAGACAGAGACAGAGACAGAGACAGAGACAGGGACAGAGACAGAGACAGAGACAGAGACAGAGACAGAGACAGAGACAGAGACAGAGACAGAGACAGAGACAGAGACAGGGACAGGGACAGAGACAGGGACAGAGACAGAGACAGAGACAGAGACAGAGACAGAGACAGAAACAGAGACAGAGACAGGGACAGAGACAGAGACAGAGACAGAGACAGAGACAGAGACTGAGACAGAGACAGAGACAGAGACAGAGACAGAGGCAGAGACAGAGACAGAGGCAGAGACAGAGACAGAGACAGGGACAGAGACAGATACAGAGACAGAGACAGAGGCAGGGACAGATACAGAGACAGGGACAGGGAGAGCGACAGTGACAGTGAAAGTGACAGAGACAGATACAGAGACAGGGACAGAGACGGAGACAGCGACAGAGATAGAGACAGGGACAGATACAGAGACAGCGACAGAGACAGAGACAGAGACAGTGACAGAGACAGGGACAGAGACGAAGACAGAGACAGAGACAGAGACTGAGACAGAGACAGAGACAGAGACAGAGACAGAGGCAGAGACAGTGACAGAGACAGGGACAGAGACAGAGACAGAGACAGAGACAGGGACAGAGACAGAGACAGAGACAGAGACAGAGACAGGAACAGAGACATGGACAGAAACACAGACAGAGACAGAGACAGTGACAGAGAAAGGGACAGAGACGAAGACAGAGACAGAGACAGAGACAGAGACAGAGACAGAGACAGAGACAGAGACAGAGACAGAGACAGAGGCAGAGACAGAGACAGAGACAGGGACAGAGACAGAGACAGAGACAGAGACAGGAACAGAGACATGGACAGAAACACAGACAGAGACAGAGACAGTGACAGAGAAAGGGACAGAGACGAAGACAGAGACAGAGACAGAGACAGAGACAGAGACAGAGACAGAGACAGAGACAGAGACAGAGACAGAGACAGAGACAGAGACAGAGACAGAGACAGAGACAGAGACAGAGACAGAGACAGAGACAGAGACAGAGACAGAGACAGAGACAGAGACAGAGGCAGAGACAGAGACAGAGACAGGGACAGAGACAGAGACAGAGACAGAGAGAGAGGCAGAGACAGAGACAGAGACAGAGGCAGAGACAGAGACAGAGACAGGGACAGAGACAGATACAGAGACCGAGACAGAGACAGAGACAGAGACAGAGACAGGGACAGCGACAGTGTCAGTGACAGAGACAGAGGCAGGGACAGATACATAGACATATACAGAGACAGCGACAGATACAGAGACATATACAGAGACAGAGACAGAGAGAGTGAGAGGGACAGTGACTAAGGTTGAGGCAGAGGCCCAGACAGAGACAGAGACAGAGACAGAGGCAGATGCAGAGACACTGAGGCATAGACAGAGATAGAGACAGAGACAGAGACAGAGACAGAGACAGAGACAGAGACAGAGACAGAGACAGAGACAGAGACAGAGACAGAGACAGAGACAGAGACAGAGACAGAGACAGAGACAGAGACAGAGACAGAGACAGAGACAGAGACAGAGACAGAGACAGAGACAGGGACAGGGACAGAGACAGGGACAGAGACAGGGACAGAGACAGAGACGGAGACAGAGACAGAGACAGAGACAGAGACAGAGACAGAGACAGAGACAGAGACAGAGACAGAAACGGAGACAGAGACAGGGACAGAGACAGAGACAGGGACAGAGACGGAGATAGAGACAGAGACAGAGACAGAGACAGAGGCAGAGACAGAGACAGAGACAGAGACAGGGACAGAGACAGAGACAGAGACAGAGACAGAGACAGAGACAGAGACAGAGACAGAGACAGAGACAGGGACAGCGACAGTGACAGTGACAGAGACAGAGACAGAGACAGAGACAGGGACAGAGACGAAGACAGAGACAGAGACAGAGACTGAGACAGAGACAGAGACAGAGACAGAGACAGAGACAGAGACAGAGGCAGAGACAGTGACAGAGACAGGGACGGAGACAGAGACAGAGACAGAGACAGAGACAGAGACAGAGACAGAGACAGAGACAGGAACAGAGACATGGACAGAAACACAGACAGAGACAGAGACAGTGACAGAGATAGGGACAGAGACGAAGACAGAGACAGAGACAGAGACAGAGACAGAGACAGAGACAGAGACAGAGACAGGAACAGAGACATGGACAGAAACACAGACAGAGACAGAGACAGTGACAGAGATAGGGACAGAGACGAAGACAGAGACAGAGACAGAGACAGAGACAGAGACAGAGACAGAGACAGAGACAGAGACAGAGACAGAGACAGAGACAGAGACAGAGACAGAGACAGGAACAGAGACATGGACAGAAACACAGACAGAGACAGAGACAGTGACAGAGATAGGGACAGAGACGAAGACAGAGACAGAGACAGAGACAGAGACAGAGACAGAGACAGAGACAGAGACAGAGACAGAGACAGAGACAGAGACAGAGACAGAGACAGAGACAGAGACAGAGACAGAGACAGAGACAGAGACAGAGACAGAGACAGAGACAGAGACAGAGACAGAGACAGAGACAGAGACAGAGACAGAGACAGAGACAGAGACAGAGACAGAGACAGAGACAGAGACAGAGACAGAGACAGAGACAGGGACAGGGACAGGGACAGAGACAGAGACAGAGACAGAAACAGAGACAGAGACAGGGACAGAGACAGAGACAGAGACAGAGACAGAGACAGAGACTGAGACAGAGACAGAGACAGAGACAGAGACAGAGGCAGAGACAGAGACAGAGGCAGAGACAGAGACAGAGACAGGGACAGAGACAGATACAGAGACAGAGACAGAGGCAGGGACAGATACAGAGACAGGGACAGGGAGAGCGACAGTGACAGTGAAAGTGACAGAGACAGATACAGAGACAGGGACAGAGACGGAGACAGCGACAGAGATAGAGACAGGGACAGATACAGAGACAGCGACAGAGACAGAGACAGAGACAGTGACAGAGACAGGGACAGAGACGAAGACAGAGACAGAGACAGAGACTGAGACAGAGACAGAGACAGAGACAGAGACAGAGGCAGAGACAGTGACAGAGACAGGGACAGAGACAGAGACAGAGACAGAGACAGGGACAGAGACAGAGACAGAGACAGAGACAGAGACAGGAACAGAGACATGGACAGAAACACAGACAGAGACAGAGACAGTGACAGAGAAAGGGACAGAGACGAAGACAGAGACAGAGACAGAGACAGAGACAGAGACAGAGACAGAGACAGAGACAGAGACAGAGACAGAGGCAGAGACAGAGACAGAGACAGGGACAGAGACAGAGACAGAGACAGAGACAGGAACAGAGACATGGACAGAAACACAGACAGAGACAGAGACAGTGACAGAGAAAGGGACAGAGACGAAGACAGAGACAGAGACAGAGACAGAGACAGAGACAGAGACAGAGACAGAGACAGAGACAGAGACAGAGACAGAGACAGAGACAGAGACAGAGACAGAGACAGAGACAGAGACAGAGACAGAGACAGAGACAGAGACAGAGACAGAGACAGAGGCAGAGACAGAGACAGAGACAGGGACAGAGACAGAGACAGAGACAGAGAGAGAGGCAGAGACAGAGACAGAGACAGAGGCAGAGACAGAGACAGAGACAGGGACAGAGACAGATACAGAGACCGAGACAGAGACAGAGACAGAGACAGAGACAGGGACAGCGACAGTGTCAGTGACAGAGACAGAGGCAGGGACAGATACATAGACATATACAGAGACAGCGACAGATACAGAGACATATACAGAGACAGAGACAGAGAGAGTGAGAGGGACAGTGACTAAGGTTGAGGCAGAGGCCCAGACAGAGACAGAGACAGAGACAGAGGCAGATGCAGAGACACTGAGGCATAGACAGAGATAGAGACAGAGACAGAGACAGAGACAGAGACAGAGACAGAGACAGAGACAGAGACAGAGACAGAGACAGAGACAGAGACAGAGACAGAGACAGAGACAGAGACAGAGACAGAGACAGAGACAGAGACAGAGACAGAGACAGAGACAGAGACAGAGACAGGGACAGGGACAGAGACAGGGACAGAGACAGGGACAGAGACAGAGACGGAGACAGAGACAGAGACAGAGACAGAGACAGAGACAGAGACAGAGACAGAGACAGAGACAGAAACGGAGACAGAGACAGGGACAGAGACAGAGACAGGGACAGAGACGGAGATAGAGACAGAGACAGAGACAGAGACAGAGGCAGAGACAGAGACAGAGACAGAGACAGGGACAGAGACAGAGACAGAGACAGAGACAGAGACAGAGACAGAGACAGAGACAGAGACAGAGACAGGGACAGCGACAGTGACAGTGACAGAGACAGAGACAGAGACAGAGACAGGGACAGAGACGAAGACAGAGACAGAGACAGAGACTGAGACAGAGACAGAGACAGAGACAGAGACAGAGACAGAGACAGAGGCAGAGACAGTGACAGAGACAGGGACGGAGACAGAGACAGAGACAGAGACAGAGACAGAGACAGAGACAGAGACAGAGACAGGAACAGAGACATGGACAGAAACACAGACAGAGACAGAGACAGTGACAGAGATAGGGACAGAGACGAAGACAGAGACAGAGACAGAGACAGAGACAGAGACAGAGACAGAGACAGAGACAGGAACAGAGACATGGACAGAAACACAGACAGAGACAGAGACAGTGACAGAGATAGGGACAGAGACGAAGACAGAGACAGAGACAGAGACAGAGACAGAGACAGAGACAGAGACAGAGACAGAGACAGAGACAGAGACAGAGACAGAGACAGAGACAGAGACAGGAACAGAGACATGGACAGAAACACAGACAGAGACAGAGACAGTGACAGAGATAGGGACAGAGACGAAGACAGAGACAGAGACAGAGACAGAGACAGAGACAGAGACAGAGACAGAGACAGAGACAGAGACAGAGACAGAGACAGAGACAGAGACAGAGACAGAGACAGAGACAGAGACAGAGACAGAGACAGAGACAGAGACAGAGACAGAGACAGAGACAGAGACAGAGACAGAGACAGAGACAGAGACAGAGACAGAGACAGAGACAGAGACAGAGACAGAGACAGAGACAGAGACAGAGACAGGGACAGGGACAGGGACAGAGACAGAGACAGAGACAGAAACAGAGACAGAGACAGGGACAGAGACAGAGACAGAGACAGAGACAGAGACAGAGACTGAGACAGAGACAGAGACAGAGACAGAGACAGAGGCAGAGACAGAGACAGAGGCAGAGACAGAGACAGAGACAGGGACAGAGACAGATACAGAGACAGAGACAGAGGCAGGGACAGATACAGAGACAGGGACAGGGAGAGCGACAGTGACAGTGAAAGTGACAGAGACAGATACAGAGACAGGGACAGAGACGGAGACAGCGACAGAGATAGAGACAGGGACAGATACAGAGACAGCGACAGAGACAGAGACAGAGACAGTGACAGAGACAGGGACAGAGACGAAGACAGAGACAGAGACAGAGACTGAGACAGAGACAGAGACAGAGACAGAGACAGAGGCAGAGACAGTGACAGAGACAGGGACAGAGACAGAGACAGAGACAGAGACAGGGACAGAGACAGAGACAGAGACAGAGACAGAGACAGGAACAGAGACATGGACAGAAACACAGACAGAGACAGAGACAGTGACAGAGAAAGGGACAGAGACGAAGACAGAGACAGAGACAGAGACAGAGACAGAGACAGAGACAGAGACAGAGACAGAGACAGAGACAGAGGCAGAGACAGAGACAGAGACAGGGACAGAGACAGAGACAGAGACAGAGACAGGAACAGAGACATGGACAGAAACACAGACAGAGACAGAGACAGTGACAGAGAAAGGGACAGAGACGAAGACAGAGACAGAGACAGAGACAGAGACAGAGACAGAGACAGAGACAGAGACAGAGACAGAGACAGAGACAGAGACAGAGACAGAGACAGAGACAGAGACAGAGACAGAGACAGAGACAGAGACAGAGACAGAGACAGAGACAGAGACAGAGACAGAGACAGAGACAGAGGCAGAGACAGAGACAGAGACAGGGACAGAGACAGAGACAGAGACAGAGAGAGAGGCAGAGACAGAGACAGAGACAGAGGCAGAGACAGAGACAGAGACAGGGACAGAGACAGATACAGAGACCGAGACAGAGACAGAGACAGAGACAGAGACAGGGACAGCGACAGTGTCAGTGACAGAGACAGAGGCAGGGACAGATACATAGACATATACAGAGACAGCGACAGATACAGAGACATATACAGAGACAGAGACAGAGAGAGTGAGAGGGACAGTGACTAAGGTTGAGGCAGAGGCCCAGACAGAGACAGAGACAGAGACAGAGGCAGATGCAGAGACACTGAGGCATAGACAGAGATAGAGACAGAGACAGAGACAGAGACAGAGACAGAGACAGAGACAGAGACAGAGACAGAGACAGAGACAGAGACAGAGACAGAGACAGAGACAGAGACAGAGACAGAGACAGAGACAGAGACAGAGACAGAGACAGAGACAGAGACAGAGACAGAGACAGGGACAGGGACAGAGACAGGGACAGAGACAGGGACAGAGACAGAGACGGAGACAGAGACAGAGACAGAGACAGAGACAGAGACAGAGACAGAGACAGAGACAGAGACAGAAACGGAGACAGAGACAGGGACAGAGACAGAGACAGGGACAGAGACGGAGATAGAGACAGAGACAGAGACAGAGACAGAGGCAGAGACAGAGACAGAGACAGAGACAGGGACAGAGACAGAGACAGAGACAGAGACAGAGACAGAGACAGAGACAGAGACAGAGACAGAGACAGGGACAGCGACAGTGACAGTGACAGAGACAGAGACAGAGACAGAGACAGGGACAGAGACGAAGACAGAGACAGAGACAGAGACTGAGACAGAGACAGAGACAGAGACAGAGACAGAGACAGAGACAGAGGCAGAGACAGTGACAGAGACAGGGACGGAGACAGAGACAGAGACAGAGACAGAGACAGAGACAGAGACAGAGACAGAGACAGAGACAGGAACAGAGACATGGACAGAAACACAGACAGAGACAGAGACAGTGACAGAGATAGGGACAGAGACGAAGACAGAGACAGAGACAGAGACAGAGACAGAGACAGAGACAGAGACAGAGACAGAGACAGAGACAGAGACAGAGACAGAGACAGAGACAGAGACAGAGACAGAGACAGAGACAGAGACAGAGACAGAGACAGAGACAGAGACAGAGACAGAGACAGAGACAGAGACAGAGACAGAGACAGAGACAGAGACAGAGACAGAGACAGAGACAGAGACAGAGACAGAGACAGAGACAGAGACAGAGACAGAGACAGGGACAGGGACAGGGACAGGGACAGGGACAGAGACGGAGACAGAGACACAGACAGAGACAGAGACAGAAACAGAGACAGAGACAGGGACAGGGACAGAGACAGAGACAGAGACAGAGACAGAGACAGAGACAGAGACAGAGACTGAGACAGAGACAGAGACAGAGACAGAGACAGAGACAGAGACAGAGACAGAGACAGAGACAGAGGCAGAGACAGAGACAGAGACAGGGACAGAGACAGATACAGAGACAGAGACAGAGACAGAGACAGAGACAGAGACAGAGACAGGGACAGCGACAGTGTCAGTGACAGAGACAGAGGCAGGGACAGATACAGAGACAGGGACAGGGAGAGCGACAGTGACAGTGAAAGTGACAGGGCAGATACAGAGACAGGGACAGAGACGGAGACAGCGACAGAGATAGAGACAGGGACAGATACAGAGACAGCGACAGAGACAGAGACAGAGACAGAGACAGAGGCAGAGACAGTGACAGAGACACGGACAGAGACAGAGACAGAGACAGAGACAGGGACAGAGACAGAGACAGAGACAGAGACAGGAACAGAGACATGGACAGAAACACAGACAGAGACAGAGACAGTGACAGAGAAAGGGACAGAGACGAAGACAGAGACAGAGACAGAGACAGAGACAGAGACAGAGACAAAGGCAGAGACAGAGACAGGGACAGAGACAGAGATGGGGACAGAGACAGAGACAGAGACAGAGGCAGAGACAGAGACAGAGAAAGAGACAGAGACAGAGACAGAGACAGAGACAGAGACAGAGACACAGACAGAAAGGGAGACAAAGACCGAGACAGGGGCAGAGACACAGACAGAGACAGAGACAGAGACAGAGACGGAGACAAAGACCGAGACAGAGGCAGCGACACAGACAGAGACAGAGAAAGAGACATAGACAGAGACAAAGGCAGAGACAGAGACAGAGACAGAGGCAGAGACAGAGACAGAGACAGAGACAGAGACAGAGACAGAGACAGAGACAGAGACAGAGACAGAGACAGAGACAGAGACAGAGACAGAGACAGAGACAGAGACAGAGACAGACACAGAGACAGAGACAGAGACAGAGACACAGACAGAGCCAGAGACAGAGACAGAGACAGAGACAGAGACAGAGACAGAGACAGAGACAGAGACAGAGACAGAGACAGAGACAGAGACAGAGACAGAGACAGAGACAGAGACAGAGACAGAGACAGAGACAGAGACAGAGACAGAGACAGAGACAGAGACAGAGACAGAGACAGAGACAGAGACAGAGACAGAGACAGAGACAGAGACAGAGACAGAGACGGAGACAAAGACCAAGATAGAGACAGAGACAGAGACAGACACGGAGATAGAGACGGAGACAAAGTCCGCGACCGAGACAGAGACGGAGACAGTGGCAGAGACAGAGCCAGGGACAGAGAATGAGACAGAGACAGAGGGAGAGACAGCGACAGAGACAGCGACAGAGACAGAGACAGAGACAGAGACAGAGACAGGGACAGAGACAGAGACAGAGACAGAGACAGAGACAGAGACAGAGACACAGACAGAAACGGAGACAGAGACAGAGACAGAGGCAGAGACAGAGGCAGAGACAGAGACAGAGACAGAGACAGAGACAGAGTCAAGTACAGAGACAGAGACAGAGACAGAGACAGAGACAGAGACAGAGACAGAGACAGAGACAGAGACAGAGACAGAGACAAAGACCGATACAGAGACAGAGACGGAGACAGAGACAGAGGCAGAGACAGAGACACAGACCGAGGAAGAGACAGAGACAGAGACAGAGACAGGGACAGCGACAGTGTCAGTGACAGAGACAGAGGCAGGGACAGATACAGAGACAGGGACAGGGAGAGCGACAGTGACAGTGAAAGTGACAGGGCAGATACAGAGACAGGGACAGAGACGGAGACAGCGACAGAGATAGAGACAGGGACAGATACAGAGACAGCGACAGAGACAGAGACAGAGACAGAGACAGAGGCAGAGACAGTGACAGAGACACGGACAGAGACAGAGACAGAGACAGAGACAGGGACAGAGACAGAGACAGAGACAGAGACAGGAACAGAGACATGGACAGAAACACAGACAGAGACAGAGACAGTGACAGAGAAAGGGACAGAGACGAAGACAGAGACAGAGACAGAGACAGAGACAGAGACAGAGACAAAGGCAGAGACAGAGACAGGGACAGAGACAGAGATGGGGACAGAGACAGAGACAGAGACAGAGGCAGAGACAGAGACAGAGAAAGAGACAGAGACAGAGACAGAGACAGAGACAGAGACAGAGACACAGACAGAAAGGGAGACAGAGACCGAGACAGGGGCAGAGACACAGACAGAGACAGAGACAGAGACAGAGACGGAGACAAAGACCGAGACAGAGGCAGCGACACAGACAGAGACAGAGAAAGAGACATAGACAGAGACAAAGGCAGAGACAGAGACAGAGACAGAGGCAGAGACAGAGACAGAGACAGAGACAGAGACAGAGACAGAGACAGAGACAGAGACAGAGACAGAGACAGAGACAGAGACAGAGACAGAGACAGAGACAGAGACAGAGACAGACACAGAGACAGAGACAGAGACAGAGACACAGACAGAGCCAGAGACAGAGACAGAGACAGAGACAGAGACAGAGACAGAGACAGAGACAGAGACAGAGACGGAGACAAAGACCAAGATAGAGACAGACACAGAGACAGACACGGAGATAGAGACGGAGACAAAGTCCGCGACCGAGACAGAGACGGAGACAGTGGCAGAGACAGAGCCAGGGACAGAGAATGAGACAGAGACAGAGGGAGAGACAGCGACAGAGACAGCGACAGAGACAGAGACAGAGACAGAGACAGAGACAGGGACAGAGACAGAGACAGAGACAGAGACAGAGACAGAGACAGAGACACAGACAGAAACGGAGACAGAGACAGAGACAGAGGCAGAGACAGAGGCAGAGACAGAGACAGAGACAGAGACAGAGACAGAGACAGAGTCAAGTACAGAGACAGAGACAGAGACAGAGACAGAGACAGAGACAGAGACAGAGACAGAGACAGAGACAGAGACAGAGACAAAGACCGATACAGAGACAGAGACGGAGACAGAGACAGAGGCAGAGACAGAGACACAGACCGAGGAAGAGACAGGGACAGAGACAGAGACAGAGACAGAGACAGAGACAGAGACAGAGACAGAGACAGAGACAGAGACAGAGACAGAGACCGAGACAGACGCAGAGACTGTGACAGAGGCAGAGACAGAGACAGAGACAGAGACAGAGGCAGAGACAGAGACAGAGACAGAGACGGATACAAAGACCGAGACAGAGGCAGAGACAGAGACAGAGACAGAGACAGAGACAGAGACTGAGACAGAGACAGAAACAGAAACAGAGACGGAGACAAAGATCGAGACAGAGGCAGCGACACAGACAGAGACAGAGAAAGAGACATAGACAGAGACAAAGGCAGAGGCATAGACAGAGACAGAGACAGTGGCAGAGACACAGACAGAGACAGAGACAGAGACAGAGACAGAGACAGAGACAGAGACAGAGACAGAGACAGAGACAGAGACAAAGGCAGAGACAGAGACAGAGACAGAGACAGAGGCAGAGACACGGACAGAGACAGAGACAGAGACAGAGACAGAGACAGAGACAGAGACACAGACAGAGACAGAGACAGAGACAGACACAGAGACAGAGACAGAGACAGAGACAGAGACAGAGACAGAGACAGAGACAGAGACAGAGACAGAGACAGAGACAGAGACAAAGACCGATACAGAGAGAGAGACGGAGACAGAGACAGAGGCAGAGACAGAGACCCAGACCGAGGAAGAGACAGGGACAGAGACAGAGACAGAGACAGAGACAGAGACAGATACAGAGACAGAGACAGAGACAGAGACAGAGACAGAGACCGAGACAGACGCAGAGACTGTGACAGAGGCAGAGACAGAGACAGAGACAGAGACAGAGGCAGAGACAGAGACAGAGACAGAGACGGATACAAAGACCGAGACAGAGGCAGAGACAGAGACAGAGACAGAGACAGAGACTGAGACTGAGACAGAGACAGAAACAGAAACAGAGACGGAGACAAAGATCGAGACAGAGGCAGCGACACAGACAGAGACAGAGAAAGAGACATAGACAGAGACAAAGGCAGAGACAGAGAAAGAGACAGAGACAGTGGCAGAGACACAGACAGAGACAGAGACAGAGACAGAGACAGAGACAGAGACAGAGACAGAGACAGAGACAGAGACAGAGACAGAGACAGAGACAGAGACAGAGACAAAGGCAGAGACAGAGACAGAGACAGAGACAGAGGCAGAGACACGGACAGAGACAGAGACAGAGACAGAGACAGAGACAGAGACAGAGACAGAGACACAGACAGAGACAGAGACAGAGACAGACACAGAGACAGAGACAGAGACAGAGACAGAGACAGAGACAGAGACAGAGACAGAGGCAGAGACAGAGACAGAGACAGAGACAGAGACAGAGACAGAGACAGAGACAGAGACAGAGACAGAGACAGAGACAGAGACAGAGACAGAGACAGAGACAAAGACCGATACAGAGACAGAGACGGAGACAGAGACAGAGACAGAGACCGAGACAGACGCAGAGACTGTGACAGAGGCAGAGACAGAGACAGAGACCGAGTCAGAGACCGACGCAGGGACTGAGACAGAGGCAGAGACAGAGACAGAGACCGAGTCAGAGACCGACGCAGGGACTGAGACAGAGACAGAGACAGAGACAGAGACAGAGACAGAGGCAGAGACAGAGGCAGAGACTGAGACTGAGACAGAGACAGAAACAGAAACAGAGACGGAGACAAAGACCGAGACAGAGGCAGAGACACAGACAGAGACAGAGACAGAGACAGAGACGGAGACAAAGACCGAGACAGAGGCAGCGACACAGACAGAGACAGAGAAAGAGACATAGACAGAGACAAAGGCAGAGACAGAGACAGAGACAGAGACAGAGACAGAGACAGAGACAGTGACAGAGGCAGAGACAGAGACAGAGACAGAGACAGAGACAGAGACAGAGACAGAGACAGAGACAGAGACATAGACAGAGACAGAGACAGAGACAGAGACAGAGACAGAGACAGAGACAGAGACAGAGACAGAGACAGAGACAGAGACAGAGACAGAGACAGAGGCAGAGACAGAGGCAGAGACTGAGACTGAGACAGAGACAGAGACAGAGACAGAGACAGAGACAGAGACAGAGACAGAGACGGAGACAGAGACAGAGACCGACGCAGGGACTGAGACAGAGGCAGAGGCAGCGACAGAGACAGAGACAGAGACAGAGACAGAGACAGAGACAGAGACAGAGACAGAGGCAGCGACACAGACAGAGACAGAGAAAGAGACATAGACGGAGACAAAGGCAGAGACAGAGACAGAGACAGAGACAGAGACAGAGACAGAGACATAGACAGAGACAAAGGCAGAGACAGAGACAGGGACAGAGACAGAGATGGGGACAGAGACAGAGACAGAGACAGAGGCAGAGACAGAGACAGAGAAAGAGACGGAGACAGAGACAGAGACAGAGACAGAGACAGAGACAGAGACAGAGACAGAGACACAGACAGAAACGGAGACAAAGACCGAGACAGGGGCAGAGACACAGACAGAGACAGAGACAGAGACTGAGACAGAGACAGAGACAGAGACAGACACGGAGATAGAGACGGAGACAAAGTCCGCGACCGAGACAGAGACGGAGACAGTGGCAGAGACAGAGCCAGGGACAGAGAATGAGACAGAGACAGAGGGAGAGACAGCGACAGAGACAGAGACAGAGACAGAGACAGAGACAGAGACAGAGACAGGGACAGAGACAGAGACAGAGACAGAGACAGAGACAGAGACAGAGACACAGACAGAAACGGAGACAGAGACAGAGACAGAGGCAGAGACAGAGGCAGAGACAGAGACAGAGACAGAGTCAAGTACAGAGACAGAGACAGAGACAGAGACAGAGACAGAGACAGAGACAGAGACAGAGACAAAGACCGATACAGAGACAGAGACGGAGACAGAGACAGAGGCAGAGACAGAGACACAGACCGAGGAAGAGACAGGGACAGAGACAGGGACAGAGACAGAGACAGAGACAGAGACAGAGACAGAGACAGAGACAGAGACAGAGACAGAGACCGAGACAGACGCAGAGACTGTGACAGAGGCAGAGACAGAGACAGAGACAGAGACAGAGGCAGAGACAGAGACAGAGACAGAGACGGATACAAAGACCGAGACAGAGGCAGAGACAGAGACAGAGACAGAGACAGAGACAGAGACTGAGACAGAGACAGAAACAGAAACAGAGACGGAGACAAAGATCGAGACAGAGGCAGCGACACAGACAGAGACAGAGAAAGAGACATAGACAGAGACAAAGGCAGAGACAGAGACAGAGACAGAGACAGTGGCAGAGACACAGACAGAGACAGAGACAGAGACAGAGACAGAGACAGAGACAGAGACAGAGACAGAGACAGAGACAAAGGCAGAGACAGAGACAGAGACAGAGACAGAGGCAGAGACACGGACAGAGACAGAGACAGAGACAGAGACAGAGACAGAGACACAGACAGAGACAGAGACAGAGACAGACACAGAGACAGAGACAGAGACAGAGACAGAGACAGAGACAGAGACAGAGACAGAGACAGAGACAGAGACAGAGACAGAGACAGAGACAAAGACCGATACAGAGAGAGAGACGGAGACAGAGACAGAGGCAGAGACAGAGACCCAGACCGAGGAAGAGACAGGGACAGAGACAGAGACAGAGACAGAGACAGAGACAGAGACAGAGACAGAGACAGAGACAGAGACAGAGACAGAGACAGAGACAGAGACAGAGACAGAGACCGAGACAGACGCAGAGACTGTGACAGAGGCAGAGACAGAGACAGAGACAGAGACAGAGGCAGAGACAGAGACAGAGACAGAGACGGATACAAAGACCGAGACAGAGGCAGAGACAGAGACAGAGACAGAGACAGAGACTGAGACTGAGACAGAGACAGAAACAGAAACAGAGACGGAGACAAAGATCGAGACAGAGGCAGCGACACAGACAGAGACAGAGAAAGAGACATAGACAGAGACAAAGGCAGAGACAGAGACAGAGACAGAGACAGTGGCAGAGACACAGACAGAGACAGAGACAGAGACAGAGAAAGAGACAGAGACAGAGACAGAGACAGAGACAGAGACAGAGACAGAGACAGAGACAGAGACAGAGACAAAGGCAGAGACAGAGACAGAGACAGAGACAGAGGCAGAGACACGGACAGAGACAGAGACAGAGACAGAGACAGAGACACAGACAGAGACAGAGACAGAGACAGACACAGAGACAGAGACAGAGACAGAGACAGAGACAGAGACAGAGACAGAGACAGAGACAGAGACAGAGACAGAGACAGAGACAGAGACAGAGACAGAGACAGAGACAGAGACAGAGACAGAGACAGAGCCAGAGACAGAGGCAGAGACTGAGACTGAGACAGAGACAGAGACAGAGACAGAGACAGAGACAGAGACAGAGACAGAGACGGAGACAGAGACAGAGACCGACGCAGGGACTGAGACAGAGGCAGAGGCAGCGACAGAGACAGAGACAGAGACAGAGACAGAGACAGAGACAGAGACAGAGACAGAGGCAGCGACACAGACAGAGACAGAGAAAGAGACATAGACGGAGACAAAGGCAGAGACAGAGACAGAGACAGAGACAGAGACAGAGACATAGACAGAGACAAAGGCAGAGACAGAGACAGGGACAGAGACAGAGATGGGGACAGAGACAGAGACAGAGACAGAGGCAGAGACAGAGACAGAGAAAGAGACAGAGACAGAGACAGAGACAGAGACAGAGACAGAGACAGAGACAGAGACACAGACAGAAACGGAGACAAAGACCGAGACAGGGGCAGAGACACAGACAGAGACAGAGACAGAGACTGAGACAGAGACGGAGACAAAGACCGAGACAGAGGCAGCGACACAGACAGAGACAGTGAAAGAGACATAGACAGAGACAAAGGCAGAGGCAGAGACAGAGACAGAGGCAGAGACAGAGACAGAGACAGAGACAGAGACAGAGACAGAGACAGAGACAGAGACAGAGACAGAGACAGAGACAGAGACAGAGACAGAGACAGAGACAGACACAGAGACAGAGACAGAGACAGGGACAGAGACAGAGATGGGGACAGAGACAGAGACAGAGACAGAGGCAGAGACAGAGACAGAGAAAGAGACCGATACAGAGACAGAGACGGAGACAGAGACAGAGGCAGAGACAGAGACACAGACCGAGGTAGAGACAGAGACAGAGACAGAGACAGAGACAGAGACAGAGACAGAGTACAGAGACAGAGACAGAGACAGAGACCGAGACAGACGCAGAGACTGTGACAGAGGCAGAGACAGAGACAGAGACCGAGACCGAGACAGAGACCGACGCAGGGACTGTGACAGAGGCAGAGGCAGCGACAGAGACAGAGACAGGGCAGAGACAGAGGCAGAGACAGAGACGGAGAGAGAGGCAGAGACAGAGGCAGAGACTGAGACAGAGACAGAGACAGAGACAGAGACAGAGACAGAGACAGAGACAGAGACAGAGACAGAGACAGAGACAGAGACAGAGAAAGAGACACAGACAGAGACAGAGACAGAGACAGAGGCAGAGACAGAGACAGAGACAGAGACAGAGACGGAGACAGAGACACAGACAGAAACGGAGACAGAGACAGAGACAGAGGCAGAGACAGAGGCAGAGACAGAGACAGAGACAGAGACAGAGACAGAGACAGAGACAGAGACAGAGACAGAGACAGAGACAGAGACAGAGACAGAGACAAAGACCGATACAGAGACAGAGACGGAGACAGAGACAGAGGCAGAGACAGAGACACAGACCGAGGAAGAGACAGATACAGAGACAGAGACAGAGACAGAGACAGAGACAGAGACCGAGACAGACGCAGAGACTGTGACGGAGGCAGAGACAGAGACAGAGACAGAGACAGAGACAGAGACAGAGACAGAGACAGAGACAGAGACAGAGACAGGGACAGAGACAGAGACAGAGACAGAGACAGGGTCAGAGGCAGAGACAGAGACAGAGGCAGAGACAGAGGCAGAGACTGAGACTGAGACAGAGAGAGAGACAGAAACAGAGACGGAGACAAAGACCGAGACAGAGGCAGAGACAGAGACAGAGACAGAGACAGAGACAGAGACCGACGCAGGGACTGAGACAGAGGCAGAGGCAGCGACAGGGACAGAGACAGAGACAGGGGCAGAGACAGAGACAGAGACAGAGGGAGCGACACAGACAGAGACAGAGAAAGAGACATATACGGAGACAAAGGCAGAGACAGAGACAGAGACAGAGACAGAGACATAGACAGAGACAAAGGCAGAGACAGAGACAGAGACAGAGACAGAGACAGAGATAGGGACAGAGACAGAGACAGAGACAGAGGCAGAGACAGAGACAGAGAAAGAGACAGAGACAGAGACAGAGACAGAGACAGAGACAGAGACAGAGACAGAGACAGAGACAGAGACAGAGACAGAGACAGAGACAGAGACGGAGACAGAGACACAGACAGAAACGGAGACAGAGACAGAGACAGAGGCAGAGACAGAGGCAGAGACAGAGACAGAGACAGAGACAGAGACAGAGACAGAGACAGAGACAGAGACAGAGACAAAGACCGATACAGAGACAGAGACGGAGACAGAGACAGAGGCAGAGACAGAGACACAGACCGAGGAAGAGACAGATACAGAGACAGAGACAGAGACAGAGACAGAGACAGAGACAGAGACCGAGACAGACGCAGAGACTGTGACGGAGGCAGAGACAGAGACAGAGACAGAGACAGAGACCGAGACGGAGACACAGACAGAGACAGAGACAGAGACAGAGACAGAGACAGAGACAGAGACAGAGACAGAGACAGAGAGAGGCAGAGACAGAGACAGAGACCGAGACAGAGACCGACGCAGGGACTGAGACAGAGGCAGAGGCAGCGACAGAGACAGAGACAGGGCAGAGACAGAGGCAGAGACAGAGACGGAGAGAGAGACAGAGACAGAGACAGAGACAGAGACAGAGACAGAGACAGAGACAGAGACAGAGACAGAGACAGAGACAGAGACAGAGACAGAGACAGAGACAGAGACAGAGACAGAGACCGGACAGAGACAGAGACAGAGACAGAGACAGAGACAGGGACAGAGACAGAGACAGAGACACAGACAGAGACAGAGACAGAGACAGAGACAGAGACAGAGACAGAGACAGAGACAGAGACAGAGGCAGAGACAGAGGCAGAGACTGAGACTGAGACAGAGACAGAAACAGAAACAGAGACGGAGACAAAGACCGAGACAGAGGCAGCGACACAGACAGAGACAGAGACAAAGGCAGAGACAGAGACAGAGACAGAGACAGAGGCAGAGACACAGACAGAGACAGAGACAGAGACAGAGACAGAGACAGAGACAGAGACAGAGACAGAGACGGAGACAAAGGCAGAGACAGAGACAGAGACAGAGACAGAGACAGAGACAGAGACAGAGACGGAGACAAAGACCGAGATAGAGACAGAGACAGAGACAGACACGGAGACAGAGACGGAGACAAAGTCCGCGACCGAGACAGAGACGGTGACAGTGGCAGAGACAGAGCCAGGGACAGAGACAGAGACAAGGACAGAGACAGAGACAGAGACAGAGACAGAGTCAAAGACCGATACAGAGACAGAGACGGAGACAGAGACAGAGGCAGAGACAGAGACACAGACCGAGGAAGAGACAGAGACAGAGACAGAGACAGAGACAGAGACAGAGACAGAGATAGAGACAGAGACAGAGACAGAGACGGAGACAGAGACAGAGACAGAGACAGAGACCGAGACAGACGAAGAGACTGTGACAGAGGCAGAGACAGAGACAGAGACCGAGACAGAGACCGACGCAGGGACTGAGACAGAGGCAGAGGCAGCGACAGAGACAGAGACAGGGCAGAGACAGAGGCAGAGACAGAGACGGAGAGAGAGACAGAGACAGAGACAGAGACAGAGACAGAGACAGAGACAGAGACAGAGACAGAGACAGAGACAGAGACAGAGACAGAGACAGAGACAGAGACAGAGACCGGACAGAGACAGAGACAGAGACAGAGACAGAGACAGAGACAGAGACAGAGACAGAGACAGAGACAGAGACAGAGACAGAGACAGAGACAGAGACAGAGACAGAGACAGAGACAGAGACAGAGACAGAGGCAGAGACAGAGGCAGAGACTGAGACTGAGACAGAGACAGAAACAGAAACAGAGACGGAGACAAAGACCGAGACAGAGGCAGCGACACAGACAGAGACAGAGACAAAGGCAGAGACAGAGACAGAGACAGAGACAGAGGCAGAGACACAGACAGAGACAGAGACAGAGACAGAGACAGAGACAGAGACAGAGACAGAGACAGAGACAGAGACAGAGACAGAGACAGACACAGAGACAGAGACAGAGACAGAGACAGAGACAGAGACAGAGACAGAGACAGAGACAGAGACAGAGACAGATACAGAGACAGAGACAGAGACAGAGACAGAGACAGAGACAGAGACAGAGACAGAGACAGAGACAGAGACAGAGACAGAGACAGAGACAGAGACAGAGACAGAGACAGAGACAGAGACAGAGACAGAGACAGAGACAGAGACAGAGACAGAGACAGAGACGGAGACGGAGACAAAGACCGAGATAGAGACAGAGACAGAGACAGACACGGAGACAAGGACAGAGACAGAGACAGAGACACAGACAGAAACGGAGACAGAGACAGAGACAGAGGCAGAGACAGAGGCAGAGACAGAGACAGAGACAGAGACAGAGACAGAGACAGAGTCAAGTACAGAGACAGAGACAGAGACAGAGACAGAGACAGAGACAGAGAGAGAGACAGAGACAAAGACCGATACAGAGACAGAGACGGAGACAGAGACAGAGGCAGAGACAGAGACACAGACCGAGGAAGAGACAGGGACAGAGACAGAGACAGAGACAGAGACAGAGACAGAGACAGAGACAGAGACAGAGACAGAGACAGAGACCGAGACAGACGCAGAGACTGTGACAGAGGCAGAGACAGAGACAGAGACAGAGACAGAGGCAGAGACAGAGACAGAGACAGAGACGGATACAAAGACCGAGACAGAGGCAGAGACAGAGACAGAGACAGAGACAGAGACAGAGACTGAGACAGAGACAGAAACAGAAACAGAGACGGAGACAAAGATCGAGACAGAGGCAGCGACACAGACAGAGACAGAGAAAGAGACATAGACAGAGACAAAGGCAGAGACAGAGACAGAGACAGAGACAGTGGCAGAGACACAGACAGAGACAGGGACAGAGACAGAGACAGAGACAGAGACAGAGACAGAGACAGAGACAGAGACAGAGACAAAGGCAGAGACAGAGACAGAGACAGAGACAGAGGCAGAGACACGGACAGAGACAGAGACAGAGACAGAGACAGAGACAGAGACAGAGACACAGACAGAGACAGAGACAGAGACAGACACAGAGACAGAGACAGAGACAGAGACAGAGACAGAGACAGAGACAGAGACAGAGACAGAGACAGAGACAGAGACAGAGACAAAGACCGATACAGAGAGAGAGACGGAGACAGAGACAGAGGCAGAGACAGAGACCCAGACCGAGGAAGAGACAGGGACAGAGACAGAGACAGAGACAGAGACAGAGACAGAGACAGAGACAGAGACAGAGACAGAGACAGAGACAGAGACAGAGACAGAGACCGAGACAGACGCAGAGACTGTGACAGAGGCAGAGACAGAGACAGAGACAGAGACAGAGGCAGAGACAGAGACAGAGACAGAGACGGATACAAAGACCGAGACAGAGGCAGAGACAGAGACAGAGACAGAGACAGAGACTGAGACTGAGACAGAGACAGAAACAGAAACAGAGACGGAGACAAAGATCGAGACAGAGGCAGCGACACAGACAGAGACAGAGAAAGAGACATAGACAGAGACAAAGGCAGAGACAGAGAAAGAGACAGAGACAGTGGCAGAGACACAGACAGAGACAGAGACAGAGACAGAGACAGAGACAGAGACAGAGACAGAGACAGAGACAGAGACAGAGACAGAGACAGAGACAGAGACAGAGACAGAGACAGAGACAGAGACAAAGGCAGAGACAGAGACAGAGACAGAGACAGAGGCAGAGACACGGACAGAGACAGAGACAGAGACAGAGACAGAGACAGAGACAGAGACAGAGACAGAGACACAGACAGAGACAGAGACAGAGACAGACACAGAGACAGAGACAGAGACAGAGACAGAGACAGAGACAGAGACAGAGACAGAGGCAGAGACAGAGACAGAGACAGAGACAGAGACAGAGACAGAGACAGAGACAGAGACAGAGACAGAGACAGAGACAGAGACAGAGACAGAGACAGAGACAAAGACCGATACAGAGACAGAGACGGAGACAGAGACAGAGACAGAGACCGAGACAGACGCAGAGACTGTGACAGAGGCAGAGACAGAGACAGAGACCGAGTCAGAGACCGACGCAGGGACTGAGACAGAGGCAGAGACAGAGACAGAGACCGAGTCAGAGACCGACGCAGGGACTGAGACAGAGACAGAGACAGAGACAGAGACAGAGACAGAGACAGAGGCAGAGACAGAGGCAGAGACTGAGACTGAGACAGAGACAGAAACAGAAACAGAGACGGAGACAAAGACCGAGACAGAGGCAGAGACACAGACAGAGACAGAGACAGAGACAGAGACGGAGACAAAGACCGAGACAGAGGCAGCGACACAGACAGAGACAGAGAAAGAGACATAGACAGAGACAAAGGCAGAGACAGAGACAGAGACAGAGACAGAGACAGAGACAGAGACAGTGACAGAGGCAGAGACAGAGACAGAGACAGAGACAGAGACAGAGACAGAGACAGAGACAGAGACATAGACAGAGACAGAGACAGAGACAGAGACAGAGACAGAGACAGAGACAGAGACAGAGACAGAGACAGAGACAGAGACAGAGACAGAGACAGAGACAGAGACAGAGACAGAGACAGAGGCAGAGACAGAGGCAGAGACTGAGACTGAGACAGAGACAGAGACAGAGACAGAGACAGAGACAGAGACAGAGACGGAGACAGAGACAGAGACCGACGCAGGGACTGAGACAGAGGCAGAGGCAGCGACAGAGACAGAGACAGAGACAGAGACAGAGACAGAGACAGAGACAGAGACAGAGGCAGCGACACAGACAGAGACAGAGAAAGAGACATAGACGGAGACAAAGGCAGAGACAGAGACAGAGACAGAGACAGAGACAGAGACATAGTCAGAGACAAAGGCAGAGACAGAGACAGGGACAGAGACAGAGATGGGGACAGAGACAGAGACAGAGACAGAGGCAGAGACAGAGACAGAGAAAGAGACAGAGACAGAGACAGAGACAGAGACAGAGACAGAGACAGAGACAGAGACAGACACAGAGACAGAGACAGAGACAGGGACAGAGACAGAGATGGGGACAGAGACAGAGACAGAGACAGAGGCAGAGACAGAGATGGGGACAGAGACAGAGACAGAGACAGAGGCAGAGACAGAGACAGAGAAAGAGACCGATACAGAGACAGAGACGGAGACAGAGACAGAGGCAGAGACAGAGACACAGACCGAGGTAGAGACAGAGACAGAGACAGAGACAGAGACAGAGACAGAGACAGAGTACAGAGACAGAGGCAGAGACAGAGACCGAGACAGACGCAGAGACTGTGACAGAGGCAGAGACAGAGACAGAGACCGAGACCGAGACAGAGACCGACGCAGGGACTGTGACAGAGGCAGAGGCAGCGACAGAGACAGAGACAGGGCAGAGACAGAGGCAGAGACAGAGACGGAGAGAGAGGCAGAGACAGAGGCAGAGACTGAGACAGAGACAGAGACAGAGACAGAGACAGAGACAGAGACAGAGACAGAGACAGAGACAGAGACAGAGACAGAGACAGAGAAAGAGACACAGACAGAGACAGAGACAGAGACAGAGGCAGAGACAGAGACAGAGACAGAGACAGAGACGGAGACAGAGACACAGACAGAAACGGAGACAGAGACAGAGACAGAGGCAGAGACAGAGGCAGAGACAGAGACAGAGACAGAGACAGAGACAGAGACAGAGACCGAGACAGACGCAGAGACTGTGACGGAGGCAGAGACAGAGACAGAGACAGAGACAGAGACAGAGACAGAGACAGAGACAGAGACAGAGACAGAGACAGGGACAGAGACAGAGACAGAGACAGAGACAGGGTCAGAGGCAGAGACAGAGACAGAGGCAGAGACAGAGGCAGAGACTGAGACTGAGACAGAGAGAGAGACAGAAACAGAGACGGAGACAAAGACCGAGACAGAGGCAGAGACAGAGACAGAGACAGAGACAGAGACAGAGACCGACGCAGGGACTGAGACAGAGGCAGAGGCAGCGACAGGGACAGAGACAGAGACAGGGGCAGAGACAGAGACAGAGACAGAGGGAGCGACACAGACAGAGACAGAGAAAGAGACATATACGGAGACAAAGGCAGAGACAGAGACAGAGACAGAGACAGAGACATAGACAGAGACAAAGGCAGAGACAGAGACAGAGACAGAGACAGAGACAGAGATAGGGACAGAGACAGAGACAGAGACAGAGGCAGAGACAGAGACAGAGAAAGAGACAGAGACAGAGACAGAGACAGAGACAGAGACAGAGACAGAGACAGAGACAGAGACAGAGACAGAGACAGAGACAGAGACAGAGACGGAGACAGAGACACAGACAGAAACGGAGACAGAGACAGAGACAGAGGCAGAGACAGAGGCAGAGACAGAGACAGAGACAGAGACAGAGACAGAGACAGAGACAGAGACAGAGACAGAGACAAAGACCGATACAGAGACAGAGACGGAGACAGAGACAGAGGCAGAGACAGAGACACAGACCGAGGAAGAGACAGATACAGAGACAGAGACAGAGACAGAGACAGAGACAGAGACCGAGACAGACGCAGAGACTGTGACGGAGGCAGAGACAGAGACAGAGACAGAGACAGAGACCGAGACGGAGACACAGACAGAGACAGAGACAGAGACAGAGACAGAGACAGAGACAGAGACAGAGACAGAGACAGAGAGAGGCAGAGACAGAGACAGAGACCGAGACAGAGACCGACGCAGGGACTGAGACAGAGGCAGAGGCAGCGACAGAGACAGAGACAGGGCAGAGACAGAGGCAGAGACAGAGACGGAGAGAGAGACAGAGACAGAGACAGAGACAGAGACAGAGACAGAGACAGAGACAGAGACAGAGACAGAGACAGAGACAGAGACAGAGACAGAGACAGAGACAGAGACAGAGACAGAGACCGGACAGAGACAGAGACAGAGACAGAGACAGAGACAGGGACAGAGACAGAGACAGAGACACAGACAGAGACAGAGACAGAGACAGAGACAGAGACAGAGACAGAGACAGAGACAGAGACAGAGGCAGAGACAGAGGCAGAGACTGAGACTGAGACAGAGACAGAAACAGAAACAGAGACGGAGACAAAGACCGAGACAGAGGCAGCGACACAGACAGAGACAGAGACAAAGGCAGAGACAGAGACAGAGACAGAGACAGAGGCAGAGACACAGACAGAGACAGAGACAGAGACAGATACAGAGACAGAGACAGAGACAGAGACAGAGACGGAGACAAAGGCAGAGACAGAGACAGAGACAGAGACAGAGACAGAGACAGAGACAGAGACGGAGACAAAGACCGAGATAGAGACAGAGACAGAGACAGACACGGAGACAGAGACGGAGACAAAGTCCGCGACCGAGACAGAGACGGTGACAGTGGCAGAGACAGAGCCAGGGACAGAGACAGAGACAAGGACAGAGACAGAGACAGAGACAGAGACAGAGTCAAAGACCGATACAGAGACAGAGACGGAGACAGAGACAGAGGCAGAGACAGAGACACAGACCGAGGAAGAGACAGAGACAGAGACAGAGACAGAGACAGAGACAGAGACAGAGATAGAGACAGAGACAGAGACAGAGACGGAGACAGAGACAGAGACAGAGACAGAGACAGAGACCGAGACAGACGCAGAGACTGTGACAGAGGCAGAGACAGAGACAGAGACCGAGACAGAGACCGACGCAGGGACTGAGACAGAGGCAGAGGCAGCGACAGAGACAGAGACAGGGCAGAGACAGAGGCAGAGACAGAGACGGAGAGAGAGACAGAGACAGAGACAGAGACAGAGACAGAGACAGAGACAGAGACAGAGACAGAGACAGAGACAGAGACAGAGACAGAGACAGAGACAGAGACAGAGACAGAGACAGAGACAGAGACAGAGACCGGACAGAGACAGAGACAGAGACAGAGACAGAGACAGAGACAGAGACAGAGACAGAGACAGAGACAGAGACAGAGACAGAGACAGAGACAGAGACAGAGACAGAGACAGAGACAGAGACAGAGGCAGAGACAGAGGCAGAGACTGAGACTGAGACAGAGACAGAAACAGAAACAGAGACGGAGACAAAGACCGAGACAGAGGCAGCGACACAGACAGAGACAGAGACAAAGGCAGAGACAGAGACAGAGACAGAGACAGAGGCAGAGACACAGACAGAGACAGAGACAGAGACAGAGACAGAGACAGAGACAGAGACAGAGACAGAGACAGAGACAGAGACAGAGACAGAGACAGAGACAGACACAGAGACAGAGACAGAGACAGAGACAGAGACAGAGACAGAGACAGAGACAGAGACAGAGACAGAGACAGAGACAGAGACAGAGACAGAGACAGAGACAGAGACAGAGACAGAGACAGAGACAGAGACAGAGACAGAGACAGAGACAGAGACAGAGACAGAGACAGAGACAGAGACAGAGACAGAGACAGAGACAGAGACAGAGACAGAGACAGAGACAGAGACAGAGACGGAGACGGAGACAAAGACCGAGATAGAGACAGAGACAGAGACAGACACGGAGACAAGGACAGAGACAGAGACAGAGACACAGACAGAAACGGAGACAGAGACAGAGACAGAGGCAGAGACAGAGGCAGAGACAGAGACAGAGACAGAGACAGAGACAGAGACAGAGTCAAGTACAGAGACAGAGACAGAGACAGAGACAGAGACAGAGACAGAGAGAGAGACAGAGACAAAGACCGATACAGAGACAGAGACGGAGACAGAGACAGAGGCAGAGACAGAGACACAGACCGAGGAAGAGACAGGGACAGAGACAGAGACAGAGACAGAGACAGAGACAGAGACAGAGACAGAGACAGAGACAGAGACAGAGACCGAGACAGACGCAGAGACTGTGACAGAGGCAGAGACAGAGACAGAGACAGAGACAGAGGCAGAGACAGAGACAGAGACAGAGACGGATACAAAGACCGAGACAGAGGCAGAGACAGAGACAGAGACAGAGACAGAGACAGAGACTGAGACAGAGACAGAAACAGAAACAGAGACGGAGACAAAGATCGAGACAGAGGCAGCGACACAGACAGAGACAGAGAAAGAGACATAGACAGAGACAAAGGCAGAGACAGAGACAGAGACAGAGACAGTGGCAGAGACACAGACAGAGACAGAGACAGAGACAGAGACAGAGACAGAGACAGAGACAGAGACAGAGACAGAGACAAAGGCAGAGACAGAGACAGAGACAGAGACAGAGGCAGAGACACGGACAGAGACAGAGACAGAGACAGAGACAGAGACAGAGACAGAGACACAGACAGAGACAGAGACAGAGACAGACACAGAGACAGAGACAGAGACAGAGACAGAGACAGAGACAGAGACAGAGACAGAGACAGAGACAGAGACAAAGACCGATACAGAGAGAGAGACGGAGACAGAGACAGAGGCAGAGACAGAGACCCAGACCGAGGAAGAGACAGGGACAGAGACAGAGACAGAGACAGAGACAGAGACAGAGACAGAGACAGAGACAGAGACAGAGACAGAGACCGAGACAGACGCAGAGACTGTGACAGAGGCAGAGACAGAGACAGAGACAGAGACAGAGGCAGAGACAGAGACAGAGACAGAGACGGATACAAAGACCGAGACAGAGGCAGAGACAGAGACAGAGACAGAGACAGAGACTGAGACTGAGACAGAGACAGAAACAGAAACAGAGACGGAGACAAAGATCGAGACAGAGGCAGCGACACAGACAGAGACAGAGAAAGAGACATAGACAGAGACAAAGGCAGAGACAGAGAAAGAGACAGAGACAGTGGCAGAGACACAGACAGAGACAGAGACAGAGACAGAGACAGAGACAGAGACAGAGACAGAGACAGAGACAGAGACAGAGACAGAGACAGTGACAGAGGCAGAGACAGAGACAGAGACAGAGAAAGAGACAGAGACAGAGACAGAGACAGAGACATAGACAGAGACAGAGACAGAGACAGAGACAGAGACAGAGACAGAGACAGAGACAGAGACAGAGACAGAGACAGAGACAGAGACAGAGCCAGAGACAGAGGCAGAGACTGAGACTGAGACAGAGACAGAGACAGAGACAGAGACAGAGACAGAGACAGAGACAGAGACGGAGACAGAGACAGAGACCGACGCAGGGACTGAGACAGAGGCAGAGGCAGCGACAGAGACAGAGACAGAGGCAGAGACAGAGACAGAGACAGAGACAGAGACAGAGGCAGCGACACAGACAGAGACAGAGAAAGAGACATAGACGGAGACAAAGGCAGAGACAGAGACAGAGACAGAGACAGAGACATAGACAGAGACAAAGGCAGAGACAGAGACAGGGACAGAGACAGAGATGGGGACAGAGACAGAGACAGAGACAGAGGCAGAGACAGAGACAGAGAAAGAGACAGAGACAGAGACAGAGACAGAGACAGAGACAGAGACACAGACAGAAACGGAGACAAAGACCGAGACAGGGGCAGAGACACAGACAGAGACAGAGACAGAGACTGAGACAGAGACGGAGACAAAGACCGAGACAGAGGCAGCGACACAGACAGAGACAGTGAAAGAGACATAGACAGAGACAAAGGCAGAGGCAGAGACAGAGACAGAGGCAGAGACAGAGACAGAGACAGAGACAGAGACAGAGACAGAGACAGAGACAGAGACAGAGACAGAGACAGAGACAGAGACAGAGACAGAGACAGACACAGAGACAGAGACAGAGACAGGGACAGAGACAGAGATGGGGACAGAGACAGAGACAGAGACAGAGGCAGAGACAGAGACAGAGAAAGAGACCGATACAGAGACAGAGACGGAGACAGAGACAGAGGCAGAGACAGAGACACAGACCGAGGTAGAGACAGAGACAGAGACAGAGACAGAGACAGAGACAGAGACAGAGTACAGAGACAGAGACAGAGACAGAGACCGAGACAGACGCAGAGACTGTGACAGAGGCAGAGACAGAGACAGAGACCGAGACCGAGACAGAGACCGACGCAGGGACTGTGACAGAGGCAGAGGCAGCGACAGAGACAGAGACAGGGCAGAGACAGAGGCAGAGACAGAGACGGAGAGAGAGGCAGAGACAGAGGCAGAGACTGAGACAGAGACAGAGACAGAGACAGAGACAGAGACAGAGACAGAGACAGAGACAGAGACAGAGACAGAGACAGAGACAAAGACCGATACAGAGACAGAGACGGAGACAGAGACAGAGGCAGAGACAGAGACACAGACCGAGGAAGAGACAGATACAGAGACAGAGACAGAGACAGAGACAGAGACAGAGACCGAGACAGACGCAGAGACTGTGACGGAGGCAGAGACAGAGACAGAGACAGAGACAGAGACAGAGACAGAGACAGAGACAGAGACAGAGACAGAGACAGGGACAGAGACAGAGACAGAGACAGAGACAGGGTCAGAGGCAGAGACAGAGACAGAGGCAGAGACAGAGGCAGAGACTGAGACTGAGACAGAGAGAGAGACAGAAACAGAGACGGAGACAAAGACCGAGACAGAGGCAGAGACAGAGACAGAGACAGAGACAGAGACAGAGACCGACGCAGGGACTGAGACAGAGGCAGAGGCAGCGACAGGGACAGAGACAGAGACAGGGGCAGAGACAGAGACAGAGACAGAGGGAGCGACACAGACAGAGACAGAGAAAGAGACATATACGGAGACAAAGGCAGAGACAGAGACAGAGACAGAGACAGAGACATAGACAGAGACAAAGGCAGAGACAGAGACAGAGACAGAGACAGAGACAGAGATAGGGACAGAGACAGAGACAGAGACAGAGGCAGAGACAGAGACAGAGAAAGAGACAGAGACAGAGACAGAGACAGAGACAGAGACAGAGACAGAGACAGAGACAGAGACAGAGACAGAGACAGAGACAGAGACGGAGACAGAGACACAGACAGAAACGGAGACAGAGACAGAGACAGAGGCAGAGACAGAGGCAGAGACAGAGACAGAGACAGAGACAGAGACAGAGACAGAGACAGAGACAGAGACAGAGACAAAGACCGATACAGAGACAGAGACGGAGACAGAGACAGAGGCAGAGACAGAGACACAGACCGAGGAAGAGACAGATACAGAGACAGAGACAGAGACAGAGACAGAGACAGAGACAGAGACCGAGACAGACGCAGAGACTGTGACGGAGGCAGAGACAGAGACAGAGACAGAGACAGAGACCGAGACGGAGACACAGACAGAGACAGAGACAGAGACAGAGACAGAGACAGAGACAGAGACAGAGACAGAGACAGAGAGAGGCAGAGACAGAGACAGAGACCGAGACAGAGACCGACGCAGGGACTGAGACAGAGGCAGAGGCAACGACAGAGACAGAGACAGGGCAGAGACAGAGGCAGAGACAGAGACGGAGAGAGAGACAGAGACAGAGACAGAGACAGAGACAGAGACAGAGACAGAGACAGAGACAGAGACAGAGACAGAGACAGAGACAGAGACAGAGACAGAGACAGAGACAGAGACCGGACAGAGACAGAGACAGAGACAGAGACAGAGACAGGGACAGAGACAGAGACAGAGACACAGACAGAGACAGAGACAGAGACAGAGACAGAGACAGAGACAGAGACAGAGACAGAGACAGAGGCAGAGACAGAGGCAGAGACTGAGACTGAGACAGAGACAGAAACAGAAACAGAGACGGAGACAAAGACCGAGACAGAGGCAGCGACACAGACAGAGACAGAGACAAAGGCAGAGACAGAGACAGAGACAGAGACAGAGGCGGAGACACAGACAGAGACAGAGACAGAGACAGAGACAGAGACAGAGACAGAGACAGAGACAGAGACAGAGACAGAGACAGAGACAGACACAGAGACAGAGACAGAGACAGAGACAGAGACAGAGACAGAGACAGAGACAGAGACAGAGACAGAGACAGAGACAGAGACAGAGACAGAGACAGAGACAGAGACAGAGACAGAGACAGAGACAGAGACAGAGACAGAGACAGAGACAGAGACAGAGACAGAGACAGAGACAGAGACAGAGACAGAGACAGAGACAGAGACAGAGACAGAGACGGAGACGGAGACAAAGACCGCGATAGAGACAGAGACAGAGACAGACACGGAGACAAGGACAGAGACAGAGACAGAGACACAGACAGAAACGGAGACAGAGACAGAGACAGAGGCAGAGACAGAGGCAGAGACAGAGACAGAGACAGAGACAGAGACAGATACAGAGTCAAGTACAGAGACAGAGACAGAGACAGAGACAGAGACAGAGACAGAGAGAGAGACAGAGACAGAGACAAAGGCAGAGACAGAGACAGAGACAGAGACAGAGGCAGAGACACAGACAGAGACAGAGACAGAGACAGAGACAGAGACAGAGACAGAGACAGAGACAGAGACAGAGACAGAGACAGAGACAGAGACAGACACAGAGACAGAGACAGAGACAGAGACAGAGACAGAGACAGAGACAGAGACAGAGACAGAGACAGAGACAGAGACAGAGACAGAGACAGAGACAGAGACAGAGACAGAGACAGAGACAGAGACAGAGACAGAGACAGAGACAGAGACAGAGACAGAGACAGAGACAGAGACAGAGACAGAGACAGAGACAGAGACAGAGACAGAGACAGAGACAGAGACAGAGACAGAGACAGAGACGGAGACGGAGACAAAGACCGAGATAGAGACAGAGACAGAGACAGACACGGAGACAAGGACAGAGACAGAGACAGAGACACAGACAGAAACGGAGACAGAGACAGAGACAGAGGCAGAGACAGAGGCAGAGACAGAGACAGAGACAGAGACAGAGACAGAGACAGAGTCAAGTACAGAGACAGAGACAGAGACAGAGACAGAGACAGAGACAGAGAGAGAGACAGAGACAAAGACCGATACAGAGACAGAGACGGAGACAGAGACAGAGGCAGAGACAGAGACACAGACCGAGGAAGAGACAGGGACAGAGACAGAGACAGAGACAGAGACAGAGACAGAGACAGAGACAGAGACAGAGACAGAGACAGAGACCGAGACAGACGCAGAGACTGTGACAGAGGCAGAGACAGAGACAGAGACAGAGACAGAGGCAGAGACAGAGACAGAGACAGAGACGGATACAAAGACCGAGACAGAGGCAGAGACAGAGACAGAGACAGAGACAGAGACAGAGACTGAGACAGAGACAGAAACAGAAACAGAGACGGAGACAAAGATCGAGACAGAGGCAGCGACACAGACAGAGACAGAGAAAGAGACATAGACAGAGACAAAGGCAGAGACAGAGACAGAGACAGAGACAGTGGCAGAGACACAGACAGAGACAGAGACAGAGACAGAGACAGAGACAGAGACAGAGACAGAGACAGAGACAGAGACAAAGGCAGAGACAGAGACAGAGACAGAGACAGAGGCAGAGACACGGACAGAGACAGAGACAGAGACAGAGACAGAGACAGAGACAGAGACACAGACAGAGACAGAGACAGAGACAGACACAGAGACAGAGACAGAGACAGAGACAGAGACAGAGACAGAGACAGAGACAGAGACAGAGACAGAGACAAAGACCGATACAGAGAGAGAGACGGAGACAGAGACAGAGGCAGAGACAGAGACCCAGACCGAGGAAGAGACAGGGACAGAGACAGAGACAGAGACAGAGACAGAGACAGAGACAGAGACAGAGACAGAGACAGAGACAGAGACCGAGACAGACGCAGAGACTGTGACAGAGGCAGAGACAGAGACAGAGACAGAGACAGAGGCAGAGACAGAGACAGAGACAGAGACGGATACAAAGACCGAGACAGAGGCAGAGACAGAGACAGAGACAGAGACAGAGACTGAGACTGAGACAGAGACAGAAACAGAAACAGAGACGGAGACAAAGATCGAGACAGAGGCAGCGACACAGACAGAGACAGAGAAAGAGACAT
>CAMAOD020000296.1:0-19205 GCA_945859595.2 Megachile willughbiella
TTATTACGATTAATAATAATAGTAATAAGGGTAAATATAAGAGTTATTACGATAATAATAATAGAAATTAGGATAAAAATAAGAGTTCTTACATAATAAAAATAGGAATAAGGCTGAAAATAATAGTTATAATGATAATAATAATAGTAATAAGGATAAAAATAAGAGTTATTACGATAATAATAATAGTAACAAGGATAAAAGTAAGAGCTAATACGATGATAAAATAGGAATAAGGACAAAAATAAGAGTTATTACGATAATAATAATAGTTATAAGGATAAAAGTAAGAGTTATTACGATGAATAATAATAGAAATTAGGATAAAAATAAGAGTTATTACATAATAAAAATAGGAATATGGCTGAAAATAATAGTTATAATGATAATAATAATAGTAATAAGGATAAAAATAAGAGTTATTACAATAATAATAATAGTGATAAGGCTGAAAATAATAGTTATTACGATAATAATAATACTAATAAGGATAAAAATAAGAGTTATTACGATAATAATAATAGAAATAAGGATAAAAATAAGAGTTATTACGATAATAATAATAGTAATAAGGATAAAAATAAGAGTTACTACGATAATAATAATGGTAATAAGGATAAAAATAGGAGTTATTACGATAATAATAGTAGTAATAAGGATAAAAATAAGAGTTATTACGATAATAATAATAGAAATTAGGATAAAAATAAGAGTTATTACATAATAAAAATAGGAATATGGCTGAAAGTAATAGATATAATGATAATAATAATAGAAATAAGGATAAAAATGAGAGTTACTACGATAATAATAATAGTAATAAGGATAAAAATAAGAGTTATTACGATAATAATAATAGTAATACGGATAAAAATAAGAGTTATTACATGATAAAAATAGGAATAAGGCTGAAAATAATAGTTATAATGATAATAATATGAGTAATAAGGATAAAAATAAGAGTTATTACGATAATAATAATAGTAACAAGGATAAAAGTAAGAGCTAATACGATGATAAAATAGGAATAAGGACAAAAATAAGAGTTATTACGATAATAATAATAGTTATAAGGATAAAAATAAGAGTTATTACGATAATAATAATAGTTATAAGGGTAAAAATAAGAGTTATTACGATAATAATAATAGAAATTAGGATAAAAATAAGAGTTATTACATAATAAAAATAGGAATATGGCTGAAAGTAATAGATATAATGATAATAATAATAGAAATAAGGATAAAAATGAGAGTTACTACGATAATAATAATAGTAATAAGGATAAAAATAAGAGTTATTACGATAATAATAATAGTAATACGGATAAAAATAAGAGTTATTACATGATAAAAATAGGAATAAGGCTGAAAATATAATAGTTATAATGATAATAATATGAGTAATAAGGATAAAAATAAGAGTTATTACGATAATAATAATAGTAACAAGGATAAAAGTAAGAGCTAATGCGATGATAAAATAGGAATAAGGACAAAAATAAGAGTTATTACGATAATAATAATAGTTATAAGGATAAAAGTAAGAGTTATTACGATAATAATAATAGTTATAAGAGTAAAAATAAGAGTTATTACGATAATAATAATAGAAATTAGGATAAAAGTAAGAGTTATTACATAATAAAAATAGGAATATGGCTGAAAGTAATAGTTATAATGATAATAATAATAGAAATAAGGATAAAAATAAGAGTTATTACGATAATAATAATAGTTATAAGGATAAAAATAAGAGATATTACGATAATAATAAGAGGAATAAGGATAAAAATAAGAGTTATTACGATAATAATAATAGTAATAAGGATAAAAGTAAGAGTTAATACGGAGATAAAATAGGAATAAGGACAAAAATAAGAGTTCTTACATAATAAAAATAGGAATAAGGCTGAAAATAATAGTTATAATGATAATAATAATAGTAATAAGGATAAAAATAAGAGTTATTACGATAATAATAATAGTAACAAGGATAAAAGTAAGAGTTAATACGATGATAAAATAGGAATAAGGACAAAAATAAGAGTTATTACGATAATAATAATATTCATAAGGATAAAAATAAGAGTTATTACATAATAAAAAATAGGAATATGGCTGAAAATAATAGTTATAATGATAATAATAATAGTAATAAGGATAAAAGTAAGAGTTATTACGATAATAATAATAGTGATAAGGCTGAAAATAATAGTTATTACGATAATAATAATACTAATAAGGATAAAAATAAGAATTATTACGATAATAAAAATAGGAATAAGGATAAGAATAAGGGTTATTACGATAATAATAATAGAAATAAGGATTAAAATAAGAGTTATTACGATAATAATAATAGTAATAAGGATAGAAGTAAGAGTTAGTGATGATAAAATAGGAATAAGGACAAAAATAAGAGTTACTACTATAATAATAATAGTTATAAGGATAAAAATAAGAGTTATTACGATAATAATAATGGTAATAAGTATAAAAATAAGAGTTATAACGATAATAATAACAGTGATAAGGCTGAAAATAATAGTGATTACGATAATAATAATACTAATAAGGATAAAAATAAGAGTTATTCCGATAATAAAAATAGGAATAAGGATAAAAATAAGAGTTATTACGATAATAATAATAGAAATAAGGATAAAAATAAGAGTTATTACGATAATAATAATAGTCATAAGGATAAAGATAAGAGTTATTACGATAATAATAATAGTTATAAGAGTAAAAATAAGAGTTATTACGATAATAATAATAGAAATTAGGATAAAAATAAGAGTTATTACATAATAAAAATAGGAATATGGCCGAAAGTAATAGTTATAATGATAATAATAGTAGAAATAAGGATAAAAATAAGAGTTATTACGATAATAATAATAGTAATAAGGATAAAAATAAGAGTTACTACGATAATAATAATGGTAATAAGGATAAAAATAAGAGTTATTACGATAATAATAGTAGTAATAAGGATAAAAGTAAGAGTTAATACGATGATAAAATAGGAATATGGACAAAAATAAGAGTTATTACGATAATAATAATAGTTGTAAGGGTAAAAATAAGAGTTATTACGATTATAATAATAGAAATTAGGATAAAAATAAGAGTTATTACATAATAAAAATAGGAATATGGCTGAAAGTAATAGTTATAATGATAATAATAATAGAAATAAGGATAAAAATAAGAGTTATTACGATAATAATAATGGTAATAAGGATAAAAATAAGAGTTCTTACATAATTCAAATAGGATTAATGCTGAAAATAATAGTTATTACGATAATAATAATACTAATAAGGATAAAAATAAGAGTTATTACGATAATAATAATAGAAATAAGGATAAAAATAAGAGTTATTACGATAATAATAATAGTAATAAGGATAAAAATAAGAGTTACTACGATAATAATAATGGTAATAGGATAAAAATAGGAGTTATTACGATAATAATAGTAGTAATAAGGATAAAAGTAAGAGTTAATACGAAGATAAAATAGGAATAGGGACAAAAATAAGAGTTCTTACATAATAAAAATAGGAATAAGGCTGAAAATATTAGTTATAATGATAATAATAATAGTAATAAGGATAAAAATAAGAGTTATTACGATAATAATAATAGTAACAAGGATAAAAGTAAGAGCTAATACGATGATAAAATAGGAATAAGGACAAAAATAAGAGTTATTACGATAATAATAATAGTTATAAGGATAAAAATAAGAGTTATTACGATAATAATAATAGTTATAAGGGTAAAAATAAGAGTTATGACGATAATAATAATAGAAATTAGGATAAAAATAAGAGTTATTACATAATAAAAATAGGAATATGGCTGAAAGTAATAGATATAATGATAATAATAATAGAAATAAGGATAAAAATGAGAGTTACTACGATAATAATAATAGTAATAAGGATAAAAATAAGAGTTATTACGATAATAATAATAGTAATACGGATAAAAATAAGAGTTATTACGATAATAATAATAGTAATAAGGATAGAAGTAAGAGTTAGTATGATGATAAAATAGGAATAAGGACAAAAATAAGAGTTATTACTATAATAATAATAGTTATAAGGATAAAAATAAGAGTTATTACGATAATAATAATGGTAATAAGGATAAAAATAAGAGTTATAGCGATAATAATAACAGTGATAAGGCTGAAAATAATAGTGATTACGATAATAATAATAGTTATAAGGGTAAAAATAAGAGTTATTACGATAATAATAATAGAAATTAGGATAAAAATAAGAGTTATTACATAATAAAAATAGGAATATGGCTGAAAGTAATAGTTATAATGATAATAATAATAGAAATAAGGATAAAAATAAGAGTTATTACGATAATAATAATAGTAATAAGGATAAAAATAAGCGTTGTTACATAATTAAAATAGGATTAATGCTGAAAATAATAGTTATTACGATAATAATAATACTAATTAGGATAAAAATAAGAGTTATTACGATAATAATAATAGAAATAAGGATAAAAATAAGAGTTATTACGATAATAATAATAGTAATAAGGGTAAATATAAGAGTTATTACGATAATAATAATAGAAATTAGGATAAAAATAAGAGTTCTTACATAATAAAAATAGGAATAAGGCTGAAAATAATAGTTATAATGATAATAATAATAGTAATAAGGATAAAAATAAGAGTTATTACGATAATAATAATAGTAACAAGGATAAAAGTAAGAGCTAATACGATGATAAAATAGGAATAAGGACAAAAATAAGAGTTATTACGATAATAATAATAGTTATAAGGATAAAAGTAAGAGTTATTACGATAATAATAATAGAAATTAGGATAAAAATAAGAGTTATTACATAATAAAAATAGGAATATGGCTGAAAATAATAGTTATAATGATAATAATAATAGTAATAAGGATAAAAATAAGAGTTATTACAATAATAATAATAGTGATAAGGCTGAAAATAATAGTTATTACGATAATAATAATACTAATAAGGATAAAAATAAGAGTTATTACGATAATAAAAATAGGAATAAGCATAAAAATAAGAGTTATTACGATAATAATAATAGAAATAAGGATAAAAATAAGAGTTATTACGATTATAATAATAGAAATTAGGATAAAAATAAGAGTTATTACATAATAAAAATAGGAATATGGCTGAAAGTAATAGTTATAATGATAATAATAATAGAAATAAGGATAAAAATAAGAGTTATTACGATAATAATAATGGTAATAAGGATAAAAATAAGAGTTCTTACATAATTCAAATAGGATTAATGCTGAAAATAATAGTTATTACGATAATAATAATACTAATAAGGATAAAAATAAGAGTTATTACGATAATAATAATAGAAATAAGGATAAAAATAAGAGTTATTACGATAATAATAATAGTAATAAGGATAAAAATAAGAGTTACTACGATAATAATAATGGTAATAAGGATAAAAATAGGAGTTATTACGATAATAATAGTAGTAATAAGGATAAAAATAAGAGTTATTACGATAATAATAATAGAAATTAGGATAAAAATAAGAGTTATTACATAATAAAAATAGGAATATGGCTGAAAGTAATAGATATAATGATAATAATAATAGAAATAAGGATAAAAATGAGAGTTACTACGATAATAATAATAGTAATAAGGATAAAAATAAGAGTTATTACGATAATAATAATAGTAATACGGATAAAAATAAGAGTTATTACATGATAAAAATAGGAATAAGGCTGAAAATAATAGTTATAATGATAATAATATGAGTAATAAGGATAAAAATAAGAGTTATTACGATAATAATAATAGTAACAAGGATAAAAGTAAGAGCTAATACGATGATAAAATAGGAATAAGGACAAAAATAAGAGTTATTACGATAATAATAATAGTTATAAGGATAAAAATAAGAGTTATTACGATAATAATAATAGTTATAAGGGTAAAAATAAGAGTTATTACGATAATAATAATAGAAATTAGGATAAAAATAAGAGTTATTACATAATAAAAATAGGAATATGGCTGAAAGTAATAGATATAATGATAATAATAATAGAAATAAGGATAAAAATGAGAGTTACTACGATAATAATAATAGTAATAAGGATAAAAATAAGAGTTATTACGATAATAATAATAGTAATACGGATAAAAATAAGAGTTATTACATGATAAAAATAGGAATAAGGCTGAAAATAATAGTTATAATGATAATAATATGAGTAATAAGGATAAAAATAAGAGTTATTACGATAATAATAATAGTAACAAGGATAAAAGTAAGAGCTAATGCGATGATAAAATAGGAATAAGGACAAAAATAAGAGTTATTACGATAATAATAATAGTTATAAGGGTAAAAATAAGAGTTATTACGATAATAATAATAGAAATTAGGATAAAAATAAGAGTTATTACATAATAAAAATAGGAATATGGCTGAAAATAATAGTTATAATGATAATAATAATAGTAATAAGGATAAAAATAAGAGTTATTACAATAATAATAATAGTGATAAGGCTGAAAATAATAGTTATTACGATAATAATAATACTAATAAGGATAAAAATAAGAGTTATTACGATAATAAAAATAGGAATAAGCATAAAAATAAGAGTTATTACGATAATAATAATAGAAATAAGGATAAAAATAAGAGTTATTACGATTATAATAATAGAAATTAGGATAAAAATAAGAGTTATTACATAATAAAAATAGGAATATGGCTGAAAGTAATAGTTATAATGATAATAATAATAGAAATAAGGATAAAAATAAGAGTTATTACGATAATAATAATGGTAATAAGGATAAAAATAAGAGTTCTTACATAATTCAAATAGGATTAATGCTGAAAATAATAGTTATTACGATAATAATAATACTAATAAGGATAAAAATAAGAGTTATTACGATAATAATAATAGAAATAAGGATAAAAATAAGAGTTATTACGATAATAATAATAGTAATAAGGATAAAAATAAGAGTTACTACGATAATAATAATGGTAATAAGGATAAAAATAGGAGTTATTACGATAATAATAGTAGTAATAAGGATAAAAGTAAGAGTTAATACGAAGATAAAATAGGAATAGGGACAAAAATAAGAGTACTTACATAATAAAAATAGGAATAAGGCTGAAAATATTAGTTATAATGATAATAATAATAGTAATAAGGATAAAAATAAGAGTTATTACGATAATAATAATAGTAACAAGGATAAAAGTAAGAGCTAATACGATGATAAAATAGGAATAAGGACAAAAATAAGAGTTATTACGATAATAATAATAGTTATAAGACTAAAAATAAGAGTTATTACGATAATAATAATAGTTATAAGGGTAAAAATAAGAGTTATTACGATAATAATAATAGAAATTAGGATAAAAATAAGAGTTATTACATAATAAAAATAGGAATATGGCTGAAAGTAATAGATATAATGATAATAATAATAGAAATAAGGATAAAAATGAGAGTTACTGCGATAATAATAATAGTAATAAGGATAAAAATAAGAGTTATTACGATAATAATAATAGTAATACGGATAAAAATAAGAGTTATTACGATAATAATAATGGTAATAAGGATAAAAATAAGAGTTATTACGATAATAATAGTAGTAATAAGGATAAAAGTAAGAGTTAATACGATGATAAAATAGGAATATGGACAAAAATAAGAGTTATTACGATAATAATAATAGTTGTAAGGGTAAAAATAAGAGTTATTACGATTATAATAATAGAAATTAGGATAAAAATAAGAGTTACTACATAATAAAAATAGGAATATGGCTGAAAGTAATAGTTATAATGATAATAATAATAGAAATAAGGATAAAAATAAGAGTTATTACGATAATAATAATGGTAATAAGGATAAAAATAAGAGTTCTTACATAATTAAAATAGCATTAATGCTGAAAATAATAGTTATTACGATAATAATAATACTAATAAGGATAAAAATAAGAGTTATTACGATAATAATAATAGAAATAAGGATAAAAATAAGAGTTATTACGATAATAATGATAGTAATAAGGATAAAAATAAGAGTTACTACGATAATAATAATGGTAATAAGGATAAAAATAGGAGTTATTACGATACTAATAGTAGTAATAAGGATAAAAGTAAGAGTTAATACGAAGATAAAATAGGAATAGGGACAAAAATAAGAGTTCTTACATAATAAAAATAGGAATAAGGCTGAAAATATTAGTTATAATGATAATAATAATAGTAATAAGGATAAAAATAAGAGTTATTACGATAATAATAATAGTAACAAGGATAAAAGTAAGAGTTATTACGATAATAATAATAGTAATAAGGGTAAAAATAAGAGTTATTACGATAATAATAATAGAAATTAGGATAAAAAATAAGAGTTCTTACATAATAAAAATAGGAATAAGGCTGAAAATAATAGTTATAATGATAATAATAATAGTAATAAGGATAAAAATAAGAGTTATTACGATAATAATAATAGTAACAAGGATAAAAGTAAGAGCTAATACGATGATAAAATAGGAATAAGGACAAAAATAAGAGTTATTACGATAATAATAATAGTTATAAGGATAAAAGTAAGAGTTATTACGATAATAATAATAGTTATAAGGGTAAAAATAAGAGTTATTACGATAATAATAATAGAAATTAGGATAAAAATAAGAGTTATTACATAATAAAAATAGGAATATGGCTGAAAGTAATAGATATAATGATAATAATAATAGAAATAAGGATAAAAATGAGAGTTACTACGATAATAATAATAGTAATAAGGTTGAAAATAAGAGTTATTACGATAATAATAATAGTAATACGGATAAAAATAAGAGTTATTACATGATAAAAATAGGAATAAGGCTGAAAATAATAGTTATAATGATAATAATATGAGTAATAAGGATAAAAATAAGAGTTATTACGATAATAATAATAGTAACAAGGATAAAAGTAAGAGCTAATACGATGATAAAATAGGAATAAGGACAAAAAATAAGAGTTATTACGATAATAATAATAGTTATAAGGGTAAAAATAAGAGTTATTACGATAATAATAATAGAAATTAGGATAAAAATAAGAGTTATTACTTAATAAAAATAGGAATATGGCTGAAAATAATAGTTATAATGATAATAATAATAGTAATAAGGATAAAAATAAGAGTTATTACAATAATAATAATAGTGATAAGGCTGAAAATAATAGTTATTACGATAATAATAATACTAATAAGGATAAAAATAAGAGTTATTACGATAATAAAAATAGGAATAAGCATAAAAATAAGAGTTATTACGATAATAATAATAGAAATAAGGATAAAAATAAGAGTTATTACGATAATAATAATAGTAATAAGGATAGAAGTAAGAGTTAATATGATGATAAAATAGGAATAAGGACAAAAAGAAGAGTTATTACTATAATAATAATAGTTATAAGGATAAAAATAAGAGTTTTTACGATAATAATAATGGTAATAAGGATAAAAATAAGAGTTATAACGATAATAATAACAGTGATAAGGCTGAAAATAATAGTGATTACGATAATAATAATACTAATAAGGATAAAAATAAGAGTTATTCCGATAATAAAAATAGGAATAAGGATAAAAATAAGAGTTATTACGATAATAATAATAGAAATAAGGATAAAAATAAGAGTTATTACGATAATAATAATAGTCATAAGGATACAAATAAGAGTTATTACGATAATAATAATAGTAACAAGGATAAAAGTAAGAGTTAATATGATGATAAAATAGGAATAAGGACAAAAATAGGAGTTATTACGATAATAATAATAGTTATAAGAGTAAAAAATAAGAGTTATTACGATAATAATAATAGAAATTAGGATAAAAGTAAGAGTTATTACATAATAAAAATAGGAATATGGCTGAAAGTAATAGTTATAATGATAATAATAATAGAAATAAGGATAAAAATAAGAGTTATTACGATAATAATAATAGTTATAAAGGATAAAAATAAGAGATATTACGATAATAATAAGAGGAATAAGGATAAAAATAAGAGTTATTACGATAATAATAATAGTAATAAGGATAAAAGTAAGAGTTAATACGGAGATAAAATAGGAATAAGGACAAAAAATAAGAGTTCTTACATAATAAAAATAGGAATAAGGCTGAAAATAATAGTTATAATGATAATAATAATAGAAATAAGGATAAAAATAAGAGTTATTCCGATAATAAAAATAGGAATAAGGATAAAAATAAGAGTTATTACGATAATAATAATAGTAACAAGGATAAAAGTAAGAGTTAATACGATGATAAAATAGGAATAAGGACAAAAATAGGAGTTATTACGATAATAATAATAGTTATAAGAGTAAAAATAAGAGTTATTACAATAATAATAATAGTGATAAGGCTGAAAATAATAGTTATTACGATAATAATAATACTAATAAGGATAAAAATAAGAGTTATTACGATAATAAAAATAGGAATAAGCATAAAAATAAGAGTTATTACGATAATAATAATAGAAATAAGGATAAAAATAAGAGTTATTACGATAATAATAATAGTATTAAGGATAGAAGTAAGAGTTAATATGATGATAAAATAGGAATAAGGACAAAAATAAGAGTTATTACTATAATAATAATAGTTATAAGGATAAAAATAAGAGTTATTACGATAATAATAATAGAAATAAGGATAAAAATAAGAGTTATTACGATAATAATAATAGTCATAAGGATACAAATAAGAGTTATTACGATAATAATAATAGTAACAGTCTTGTTCGGTTATTCGACGCGATCACACGTATTGTCCTCTCCGTACCACAGACGAGTGCCAAATATAGTGTTATCAAGCAGCGGATAAAGCTACGCTGTGTTGGGTACACCAACACAGCGGTGTAAATCTAGCTGGGCATACATATACAGAGCCCGGCAGTGTGTGTGTATGTGTCATCATGTGGCAAAATAAGATCCAACACATTGAAGAAGCCGTTACAAACCGAAAAGTGCTCACCGAAGGATATCCCCCCGCATACCTTAATGGATAAAAATCGCAATGTTCCAAAGTCTCCAATAACTCTAACTGAACCCAAAACCTCATACGCAAACATCACCAAACAGGAACACATCCCAACCCAAGACCAAGCCATAATTCTTCAGTCAGTTGACGGTATAACTATTAAAGATTACGCTCGGGCAATTGGCAACCTAATAGGACCAAAAAACATCAAATTCCTATCGAGAATATCTAACAGTAGAATTTGTATGTATCTGGATAGTAAACACACAGTTATAAACCTGACACAAAACCACAAAGCAGTATCCATCAATAACATAAACATTGAAATCAGACCGATGGTTCTCCCAGCTCAGAGAATCATACTGTCCAATATCGCACCCATAATCCCTAACTCACATATAGAAAACATCTTCAAAAATAATGGCATTAAAATACTCTCGAAAATTACCCCGCTCAAAGCAGGAATTCCCGATCCGGACCTGTCCCATATCCTAAGTTTTAGGAGACAGGTGTATGTTGACCCTGAAGAAGCCAAACGTATACCCGAGCTCCTTTACAATCACACTGGACAATAATACCTACAGAATATTCTCAACAACTGAGAAACAAACATGTTTTAAATGCCATCAAGAAGGACATATTGCAAGTCAATGCGTAAACACAGCAAGCGCCAATACACATGCAGACATAAACCTATCCCCGTCCCCCTCAGACACCGAACATATACCTAAATCTGGAATGGAAACTAAAAAAGATACCATTATAGAAACGGAATCACCAATGCAGAGCACCTCTAAAATTGGCGAACCCATGAATGAAGAACCAGAAGACCCAAAGAGAAACAAAACGGGAAACAAAAGAACACACTCCATAATATCTGAAGAAACCTCAACAAATCCGGTAAAATTAAGCGATCTAGAACTGGGTACCAGGGACCTAGTCTGGAAAACAACGGAAGAACCCTATAAAAAACCCGAACCAACTTTTAAAAAACCTAAACGCCCTCAGTCACCCGCCTTCTCACTGGAACAAATTGACAAAATGCTAGAACCAGCAAAAGAATATATTGATGACAAAAGAAACAACCTTGTATTGAATTATCTCCAACTAAAAAGTTTTTTGGAAAATGCAATAGGCGCGCCCAACCCGAAAGAAATCTCCAAACAATACACCAGCAATATTCCAGCCCTAGCTGAAACTGCTAATCAGAATTCATCCCCTACTAAAGGAACGATCGATAAAAATTAGATTACACAAATTATATAAAAACATGGTCGGAAGCCCACACAAACAATCATCCAACTGGTCATCAGAGGTAGACAGCGATTTATCAAGCTAAATATCCAGAAATTACTCCCCAGCAACCCACTAATCAACACCAAATCACGATATGAAAACAATTATTCAATGGAATGTAAACGGGTTTTTCGCGCATCTTGAGCAGCTTCAAATTATCCTCAAACAACATAATCCGGATATCATATGTTTGCAAGAAACTAACTTTAAGAACCATACTCCCTCACTAAAAAATTATAACCTTCTCACTAAAAACAGGGAAAATACAAATTTTGCTAGCGGGGGAGTAGCTATTGCAAATTTCAAACAAGTATTCAGCCACACAAATTCCACTAAACACAAACTTGGAAGCAATTGCAGCAACCGTACATCTCCCAAACAAAATTAATGTCTGTAACGTCTATCTGCCAAATAGTCAACCTATCCACCCACAAGATATCCAAAATTTAATAGAAACAAGTTCCTCCACCTGTAGTAATAACCGGAGATTTCAATAGTCACAACCCCTTGTGGGGGTCATCCAGAATAGATGCCCGTGGGAAGACAATGGAGAAAATATTACAAGACTCTAATCTAATCCTAATAAACACAGGTAGTCCCACTCACTTCAATGCAAGTAATGGTTCCTTCTCTGCAATTGACTTAACCATCTGCGATTCAAAACTGGCCCAATATTTAGAATGGAACGTAATAGACAACCTTCACGATAGTGACCATTTCCCAATCAAAGTAACATACGAAGACAACACCGCACAATATCAGTTCACACAAACGCCTAAATGGAACTTGAATAAAATTGACTGGGAAGTATACCAAAATCAGATCAACAAATCGCTAGCACCAATAAACAACCAAACAATCAATCCTATCAAAATAAATGATGTGGTCAGGGACTTCGGATTAGCTATCACCAGCGCCGCAAAAGAAGCCTCCGGACATTGCACAGCGAAAAACCTAACAACCGATAAAAAACCGACAAAAAAACACCCCCTGGTGGAACAAAGAATGTGAAAATGCATTAAAAAAGGAGTCATCACGCTTTCAACAGAGTCAAAAAGAATCCTTCTACTGAAAATCTAATCGAGTACAAGAAATATCGAGCCAAATTTCGCAGGATAATTAAAGAAAGTAAAAAACAATCATGGAAATTATACATGTCATCCTTATCAAACCAGACACCTGCGAAACAAGTGTGGCAAAAAATCAAACAAATAAATGGAAAGAACAATCACTTCGAAATCCAATACCTTATTACGGAACAAAATCAAACAGTGTGTAACACAAAAGAAATCGCCAATACCCTTGCCGAGAAATTTAAATCAAATTCCAGCAATAGTAACTACTCCGCGGCCTTCATAAAAAAGATCAAAGATCATGAAAAAGAAATAAGTGAAAAGCTTCAACGTATAGATGGAAACACAGTTGACACAGTAATTAACACAGACATAACGATGAATGAATTAACCAACTGCCTGCAACTAACAAAAGACTCGTCGCCTGGCCCAGACAATATTCCAAACAGACTGCTGAAAAACCTCCCCGAGACTGGGAAAAGATATCTACTCCAAATATACAACTGCATATGGACCCATGAAGTCTTCCCTGACAATTGGAAAAAAGCCATAGTTGTCCCAATCCTAAAACCTGAAAAAGACAAACACAAACCAGAGAGCTATCGCCCAATTGCTCTAACCAACAATATGTGCAAGCTACTCGAAAAAATTATTAACAAAAGACTTCGCTGGTTCCTTGAAAGTAACAACCTTCTGTCTCCAAACCAATATGGATTTCGTGAACACCGCTCCACAAACAGACGTACTGACCAACGTCCATACAAGTATATGTGATGCCTTCCAAAAAAACGAGTCGCTCATAGCAGTATGCTTAGACATCGAGAAAGCATATGATATGGTCTGGAAACCGAAAATTATAGACTGTCTCTTAGAACTAAATATCAACGGGCCCATGTTATCCTTTATTATCAATTTTCTATCAAACAGATCGATACAAGTCAGAATAAATGGTATATTATCTGACCCAATGCAATTAGAAAACGGCGTGCCTCAAGGATCGGTGCTCAGCGTTACACTATTTCTACTAGGCATAAATGACATAACAAGCAGCATAACTCCACCTGTAAGTGTTCATCTGTTTGCGGACGACCTCAACCTAACATGCAGTGGGAAAAATATCCACACCATAAAAGAAATCCTGCAATCATCGATCAACAATCTACAAGAATGGTCGAACAAATCTGGTCTGAAATTTTCACCTCAGAAAACCAAATGTATTTTATTTTCCAAGAAGCCACGCCCAAATACGCCGACATTAACCTTAGAAAACAATGAAATCAAGTTCGTAGACACTATCAGACTCCTTGGAATAATATTCGATAGAAAACTATCCTGGACTCCCCATATAAGACATCTAAAGTATGCCTGCCTAAAAAGGTTAAATATTATCAAAGTACTTGCTTGCCAAAATTGGGGTGCGGATCAAGAAATCCTACTTAGAACATATCAAAGTCTAATCAGGTCAAAAATTGATTATGGATGTACCCTGTACAATTCGGCCAAACCGCACACCCTAAAAATGATTGACCCCATCCACAATACAGCATTGAGATTAGCTATGGGATTATATCGCACATGTCCTATTAGTGGTATACTGTATGAAGCTGGTGAAATTCCACTCGAACAAAGGAGAAAATTTCTAAGTATCAAGTACGCACTTAAAATGGCTTCCACCCCCAGCAACCCGACACACAAATACATATTTGATGAAAGATATCACGAACTTTATGCAAAAAAACCAAAACTACCAACACCATTATACGTCATATTAAGAAATAATTTCCCTTCAATCCTACAACAGAGTACAACCATCCTAGAAAGAAAACAGGACAAAATTCCCCCGTGGTTTATCAAAACTCCAGATATCGATACAACCCTAGCAGGAAATAATAAGAATTCCATTTCAAACCTCGAACACCAGAACAACTTTTCAAAACTGAACATAAAATATACACACTGCAAAAAATATTTTACCGATGCATCCAAAACTAAAGAGGGGGTAGGGTACGCTATAGTCACAGACGACAGCACCATCAAAAAACGTTTACCCCGCACAAACATCAATTTTTTCTGCTGAAGCCTACGCAGTACACGACACACTTAAACATATACGATATACCAGCAAATCCCAAAATCATGCAATTTACACTGACTCTATGAGTGTAGTTCGTGCCTATAGCAAACACTGCCAAAATTAATAAAAACGTTATTATCAGGAACTCTTTAACACTATACTCAGAACTTGTCTCCTCCAAGAAAACGGCACATATTATATGGATCCCCCTCACACCAAGGAATAAATGGGAAACACACAAGCAGACACCAGCGCCAAAGAAGCAACCACCATGCAGCCCGAACTCCAGCCAACACCAATCCCACACCAGGAATTCATCCACCACTATAAAGAAAAAAATTCAGGAAGAATGGAACAGCATATGGAATTCCCATCCAACTAAAATTCACAGAATAGTCTCAAACTTTTTCGAAAACACTCCACAAAAACACTTGACCAGGAAGGAAAGAATAGTTCTTGCCCGCCTAAGAACCGGCCATTGCAGACTTACACATGAGTTTCTCATCAAAAAAATAGATCCCCCCACGTGCTGTGGAACCTTGCTTACAGTTGACCACTTTCTGTACTCGTGCCAAAAATACCGTACCCAACGAGTGAAACTCAAACTCAACACAACTACCCGCCCTTACATCAGAAAAGCACACAAGTAATACCATAACTTTCCTGAAAGAAACCAATCTGTTCTACAAAATGTAAAACCAACTCAGAAGCCCGTCGCTAATGACCTAGCAGTTGATGCGACGTAAAACCCTCATATAAAAAAAAAAATAATAGTAACAAGGATAAAAGTAAGAGTTAATATGATGATAAAATAGGAATAAGGACAAGAATAGGAGTTATTACGATAATAATAATAGTTATAAGAGTAAAAATAAGAGTTATTACGATAATAATAATAGAAATTAGGATAAAAGTAAGAGTTATTACATAATAAAAATAGGAATATGGCTGAAAGTAATAGTTATAATGATAATAATAATAGAAATAAGGATAAAAATAAGAGTTATTACGATAATAATAATAGTTATAAGGATAAAAATAAGAGATATTACGATAATAATAAGAGGAATAAGGATAAAAATAAGAGTTATTACGATAATAATAATAGTAATAAGGATAAAAGTAAGAGTTAATACGGAGATAAAATAGGAATAAGGACAAAAATAAGAGTTCTTACATAATAAAAAATAGGAATAAGGCTGAAAATAATAGTTATAATGATAATAATAATAGAAATAAGGATAAAAATAAGAGTTATTCCGATAATAAAAATAGGAATAAGGATAAAAATAAGAGTTATTACGATAATAATAATAGAAATAAGGATAAAAATAAGAGTTATTACGATAATAATAATAGTCATAAGGATACAAATAAGAGTTATTACGATAATAATAATAGTAACAAGGATAAAAGTAAGAGTTAATATGATGATAAAATAGGAATAAGGACAAGAATAGGAGTTATTACGATAATAATAATAGTTATAAGAGTAAAAATAAGAGTTATTACGATAATAATAATGGTAATAAGGATAAAAATAAGAGTTCTTACATAATTAAAATAGGATTAATGCTGAAAATAATAGTTATTACGATAATAATAATACTAATAAGGATAAAAATAAGAGTTATTACGATAATAATAATAGAAATAAGGATAAAAATAAGAGTTATTACGATAATAATAATAGTAATAAGGATAAAAATAAGAGTTACTACGATAATAATAATGGTAATAAGGATAAAAATAGGAGTTATTACGATAATAATAGTAGTAATAAGGATAAAAGTAAGAGTTAATACGAAGATAAAATAGGAATAGGGACAAAAATAAGAGTTCTTACATAATAAAAATAGGAATAAGGCTGAAAATATTAGTTATAATGATAATAATAATAGTAATAAGGATAAAAATAAAAGTTATTACGATAATAATAATAGTTATAAGGATAAAAATAAGAGTTATTACGATAATAATAATAGTTATAAGGGTAAAAATAAGAGTTATTACGATAATAATAATAGAAATTAGGATAAAAATAAGAGTTATTACATAATAAAAATAGGAATATGGCTGAAAGTAATAGATATAATGATAATAATAATAGAAATAAGGATAAAAATGAGAGTTACTACGATAATAATAATAGTAATAAGGATAAAAATAAGAGTTATTACGATAATAATAATAGTAATACGGATAAAAATAAGAGTTATTACGATAATAATAATAGTAATAAGGATAGAAGTAAGAGTTAGTATGATGATAAAATAGGAATAAGGACAAAAATAAGAGTTATTACTATAATAATAATAGTTATAAGGATAAAAATAAGAGTTATTACGATAATAATAATGGTAATAAGGATAAAAATAAGAGTTATAGCGATAATAATAACAGTGATAAGGCTGAAAATAATAGTGATTACGATAATAATAATAGTTATAAGGGTAAAAATAAGAGTTATTACGATAATAATAATAGAAATTAGGATAAAAATAAGAGTTATTACATAATAAAAATAGGAATATGGCTGAAAGTAATAGTTATAATGATAATAATAATAGAAATAAGGATAAAAATAAGAGTTATTACGATAATAATAATAGTAATAAGGATAAAAATAAGCGTTGTTACATAATTAAAATAGGATTAATGCTGAAAATAATAGTTATTACGATAATAATAATACTAATAAGGATAAAAATAAGAGTTATTACGATAATAATAATAGAAATAAGGATAAAAATAAGAGTTATTACGATAATAATAATAGTAATAAGGGTAAAAATAAGAGTTATTACGATAATAATAATAGAAATTAGGATAAAAATAAGAGTTCTTACATAATAAAAATAGGAATAAGGCTGAAAATAATAGTTATAATGAAATAATAATAGTAATAAGGATAAAAATAAGAGTTATTACGATAATAATAATAGTCATAAGGATAAAGATAAGAGTTATTACGATAATAATAATAGTTATAAGAGTAAAAATAAGAGTTATTACGATAATAATAATAGAAATTAGGATAAAAATAAGAGTTATTACATAATAAAAATAGGAATATGGCCGAAAGTAATAGTTATAATGATAATAATAATAGAAATAAGGATAAAAATAAGAGTTATTACGATAATAATAATAGTAATAAGGATAAAAATAAGAGTTACTACGATAATAATAATGGTAATAAGGATAAAAATAAGAGTTATTACGATAATAATAGTAGTAATAAGGATAAAAGTAAGAGTTAATACGATGATAAAATAGGAATATGGACAAAAAAATAAGAGTTATTACGATAATAATAATAGTTGTAAGGGTAAAAATAAGAGTTATTTACGATTATAATAATAGAAATTAGGATAAAAATAAGAGTTATTACATAATAAAAATAGGAATATGGCTGAAAGTAATAGTTATAATGATAATAATAATAGAAATAAGGATAAAAATAAGAGTTATTACGATAATAATAATAGTAATAAGGATAAAAATAAGAGTTACTACGATAATAATAATGGTAATAAGGATAAAAATAAGAGTTATTACGATAATAATAGTAGTAATAAGGATAAAAGTAAGAGTTAATACGATGATAAAATAGGAATATGGA
>CAMAOD020000297.1:0-29753 GCA_945859595.2 Megachile willughbiella
TACGATAATAATAATAGTAATAAGGATAAAAGTAAGAGTTAATACGATGATAAAATAGGAATAAGGACAAAAATAAGAGTTATTACGATAATAATAATAGTTATAAGGATAAAAATAAGAGTTACTACGATAATAATAATAGTTATAAGGATAAAAATAAGAGTTATTACGATAATAATAATAGTAATAAGGATAAAAATAAGAGTTATTACATAATAAAAATAGGAATAAGGCTGAAAATAATGGTTATAATGATAATAATAATAGAAATACGGATAAAAATAAGAGTTATTACGATAATAATAATAGTAATAAGGATAAAAATAAGAGTTATTACGATAATAATAATAGTAATAAGGATAAAAGTAAGAGTTAATACGATGATAAAATAGGAATAAGGACAAAAATAAGAGTTATTACGAAAATAATAATAGTTATAAGGGTAAAAATAAGAGTTACTACGATAATAATAATAGTTATAAGGATAAAAATAAGAGTTATTACGATAATAATAATAGTTATAAGGACAAAAATAAGAGTTATTACGATAATAATAATAGAAATAAGGATAAAAATAAGAGTTATTACATAATAAAAATAGGAATAAGGCTGAAAATAGTGGTTATAATGACAATAATAATAGAAATACGGATAAAAATAAGAGTTATTACGATAATAATAATAGAAATAAGCATAAAAGTAGAAGTTATTACGATAATAAAAATAGGAATAAGGATAAAAATAAGAGTTATTACGATAATAATAATAGTTATAAGGATAAAAATAAGAGTTATTACGATAATAATAATAGAAATAAGCATAAAAATAAAAGTTATGACGATAATAAAAATAGGAATAAGGATAAAAATAAGAGTTATTACGATAATAATAATAGTAATAAGGATAAAAATAAGAGTTATTACATAATAACAATAGGAATAAGGCTGAAAATAATGGTTATAATGATAATAATAATAGAAATAAGGATAAAAATAAGAGTTACTAGGATAATAATAATAGTTATAAGGATAAAAATAAGAGTTATTACGATAATAATAATAGAAATAAGGGTAAAAATAAGAGCTATTACATAATAAAAATAGGAATAAAGCTGAAAATAATGGTTATAATGATAATAATAATAGAAATAAGGATAAAAATAAGAGTTATTACGATAATAAAAATAGGAATAAGGATAAAAATAAGAGTTGTTACGATAATAATAATAGTAATAAGGATAAAAATAAGTGTTATTACGTAATAAAAATAGGAATAAGACTGAAAATAATGGTTTAAATGATAATAATTATAAAAATAAGAATAAAAATAAGAGTTATTACGATAATAATAATAGTTATAAGGATAAAAATAAGAGTTATTACGATAATAATAATAGAAATAAGGGTAAAAATAAAAGTTATAACGATAATAAAAATAGGAATAAGGCTGAAAATAACGGTTATAATGATAATAATAATAGAAATACGGATAAAAATAAGAGTCATTACGATAATAATAATAGTAATAAGGATAACAATAAGAGTTATTACGATAATAATAATAGTAATAAGGATAAAAGTTAGAGTTAATACGATGATAAAATAGGAATAAGGACAAAAATAAGAGTTATTACGATAATAATAATAGTTATAAGGATAAAAATAAGAGTTACTACGATAATAATAATAGTTATAAGGATAAAAATAAGAGTTATTACGATAATAATAATAGTAATAAGGACAAAAATAAGAGTTATTACGATAATAATAATAGAAATAAGGATAAAAATAAGAGTTATTACATAATAAAAATAGGAATAAGGCTGAAAATAATGGTTATAATGACAATAATAATAGAAATACGGAAAAAAATAAGAGTTATTACGATAATAATAATATTAATAAGGATAAAAATAAGAGTTATTACGATAATAATAATAGTAATAAGGATAAAAGTAAGAGTTAATACGATGATAAAATAGGAATAAGGACAAAAATAAGAGTTATTACGATAATAATAATAGTTATAAGGATAAAAATAAGAGTTACTACGATAATAATAATAGTTATAAGGATAAAAATAAGAGTTATTACGATAATAATAATAGAAATAAGGATAAAAATAAGCATTGTTACATAATAAAAATAGGAATATGGCTGAAAGTAATAGTTATAATAATAATAATAGTAATAAGGATAAAAGTAAGCGTTAATACGACGATAAAATAGGAATAAGGACAAAAATAAGAGTTATTACGATAATAATAATAGTTATAAGGATAAAAATAAGAGTTACTACGATAATAATAATAGTTATAAGGACAAAAATAAGAGTTACTACGATAATAATAATAGTAATAAGGATAAAAATAAGAGTTATTACATAATAAAAATAGGAATAAGGCTGAAAATAATGGTTATAATGATAATAATAATAGAAATACGGATAAAAATAAGAGTTATTACGATAATAATAATAGTAATAAGGATAAAAATAAGTGTTATTACATAATAAAAATAGGAATAAGACTGAAAATAATGGTTTAAATGATAATAATTATAAAAATAAGAATAAAAATAAGAGTTATTACGATAATAATAATAGTTATAAGGATAAAAATAAGAGTTATTACGATAATAATAATAGAAATAAGGGTAAAAATAAAAGTTATAACGATAATAAAAATAGGAATAAGGCTGAAAATAACGGTTATAATGATAATAATAATAGAAATACGGATAAAAATAAGAGTCATTACGATAATAATAATAGTAATAAGGATAAAAATAAGAGTTATTACGATAATAATAATAGTAATAAGGATAAAAGTAAGAGTTAATACGATGATAAAATAGGAATAAGGACAAAAATAAGAGTTATTACGATAATAATAATAGTTATAAGGATAAAAATAAGAGTTACTACGATAATAATAATAGTTATAAGGATAAAAATAAGAGTTATTACGATAATAATAATAGTAATAAGGATAAAAATAAGAGTTATTACATAATAAAAATAGGAATAAGGCTGAAAATAATGGTTATAATGATAATAATAATAGAAATACGGATAAAAATAAGAGTTATTACGATAATAATAATAGTAATAAGGATAAAAATAAGAGTTATTACGATAATAATAATAGAAATAAGCATAAAAATAAAAGTTATTACGATAATAAAAATAGGAATAAGGATAAAAATAAGAGTTATTACGATAATAATAATAGTTATAAGGATAAAAATAAGAGTTATTACGATAATAATAATAGAAATAAGCATAAAAATAAAAGTTATTACGATAATAATAATAGTAATAAGGATAAAAATAAGAGTTATTACATAATAACAATAGGAATAAGGCTGAAAATAATGGTTATAATGATAATAATAATAGAAATAAGGATAAAAATAAGAGTTATTACGATAATAATAATAGTAATAAGGATAAAAGTAAGAGTTAATACGATGATAAAATAGGAATAAGGACAAAAATAAGAGTTATTACGATAATAATAATAGTTATAAGGATAAAAATAAGAGTTACTACGATAATAATAATAGTTATAAGGATAAAAATAAGAGTTATTACGATAATAATAATAGTAATAAGGATAAAAATAAGAGTTATTACATAATAAAAATAGGAATAAGGCTGAAAATAATGGTTATAATGATAATAATAATAGAAATACGGATAAAAATAAGAGTTATTACGATAATAATAATAGTAATAAGGATAAAAGTAAGAGTTATTACGATAATAATAATAGTAATAAGGATAAAAGTAAGAGTTAATACGATGATAAAATAGGAATAAGGACAAAAATAAGAGTTATTACGAAAATAATAATAGTTATAAGGGTAAAAATAAGAGTTACTACGATAATAATAATAGTTATAAGGATAAAAATAAGAGTTATTACGATAATAATAATAGTTATAAGGATAAAAATAAGAGTTATTACGATAATAATAATAGTAATAAGGATAAAAATAAGAGTTATTACGATAATAATAATAGTTATAAGGATAAAAATAATAGTTATTATGATAATAATAATAGTAATAAGGATAAAAGTAAGCGTTAATACGATGATAAAATAGGAATAAGGACAAAAATAAGAGTTATTACGATAATAATAATAGTTATAAGGACAAAAATAAGAGTTATTACGATAATAATAATAGAAATAAGGATAAAAATAAGAGTTATTACATAATAAAAATAGGAATAAGGCTGAAAATAGTGGTTATAATGACAATAATAATAGAAATACGGATAAAAATAAGAGTCATTACGATAATAATAATAGTAATAAGGATAACAATAAGAGGTATTACGATAATAATAATAGTAATAAGGATAAAAGTTAGAGTTAATACGATGATAAAATAGGAATAAGGACAAAAATAAGAGTTATTACGATAATAATAATAGTTATAAGGATAAAAATAAGAGTTACTACGATAATAATAATAGTTATAAGGATAAAAATAAGAGTTATTACGATAATAATAATAGTAATAAGGATAAAAATAAGAGTTATTACGATAATAATAATAGAAATAAGGATAAAAATAAGAGTTATTACATAATAAAAATAGGAATAAGGCTGAAAATAATGGTTATAATGATAATAATAATAGAAATACGGAAAAAAATAAGAGTTATTACGATAATAATAATAGTAATAAGGATAAAAATAACAGTTATTACGATAATAATAATAGTAATAAGGATAAAAGTAAGAGTTAATACGATGATAAAATACGAATAAGGACAAAAATAAGAGTTATTACGATAATAATAATAGAAATAAGGATAAAAATAAGAGTTATTACATAATAAAAATAGGAATATGGCTGAAAGTAATAGATATAATCACAATACTAATAGAAATAAGGATAAAAATAAGAGTTATTACATAATAAGGATAGGAATATGGCTGAAAATAATAGTTATAACGATAATAATAATAGTAATAAGGATTAAAGTAAGTGTTAATAGGATGATAAAATACTAATAAGGACAAACATAAGAGTTATTACGATAATAATAATAGAAATAAGGACGAAAATAAGAGTTATTACGATAATAAAAATAGGAATAAGGATAAAAATAAGAGTTATTACATAATAAAAATAGGAATATGGTTGAAAGTAATGGTTATAATCATAATAATAATAGAAATAAGGATAAAAGTAAGAGTTAATACGATGATAAAATAGGAATAAGGACAAACATAAGAGTTATTACGATAATAATAATAGTTATAACGATAAAAATAAGAGTTATTACAATAATAATAATACAAATAAGGATAAAAATAACAGTTATTTACGATAATAATAATAGTAATAAGGATAAAAGTAAGAGTTAATACGATGATAAAATAGGAATAAGGACAAAAATAAGAGTTATTACGATAATAATAATAGTTATAAGGATAAAAATAAGAGTTACTAGGATAATAATAATAGTTATAAGGATAAAAATAAGAGTTATTACGATAATAATAATAGTAATAAGGATAAAAATAAGAGTTATTACATAATAAAAATAGGAATAAGGCTGAAAATAATGGTTATAATGATAATAATAATAGAAATAAGGATAAAAATAAGAGTTATTACGATAATAATAATAGTAATAAGGATAAAAGTAAGAGTTAATACGATGATAAAATACGAATAAGGACAAAAATACGAGTTATTACGATAATAATAATAGTTATAAGGATAAAAATAATAGTTATTACGATAATAATAATAGTAATAAGGATAAAAATAGGAGTTATTACGATAATAATAATAGAAATAAGGATAAAAATAAGAGTTATTACATAATAAAAATAGGAATATGGCTGAAAGTAATAGATATAATCACAATACTAATAGAAATAAGGATAAAAATAAGAGTTATTACATAATAAGAATAGGAATATGGCTGAAAATAATAGTTATAACGATAATAATAATAGTAATAAGGATTAAAGTAAGTGTTAATAGGATGATAAAATACTAATAAGGACAAACAAAAGAGTTATTACGATAATAATAATAGAAATAAGGATAAAAATAAGAGTTATTACGATAATAATAATAGAAATAAGGATAAAAATAAGAGTTATTACATAATAAAAATAGGAATATGGTTGAAAGTAATAGTTATTATCATAATAATAATAGAAATAAGGATAAAAATAAGAGTTATTACGATAATAATAATAGTAATAAGGATAAAAATAAAAGTTATTACGATAATAATAATAGTTATAAGGATAAAAATAAGAGTTATTACGATAATAATAATAGAAATAAGGATAAAAATAAGAGTTATTACATAATAAAATTAGGAATAAGGTTGAAAATAATGATTATAATGATAATAATAATAGAAATACGGATAAAAATATGAGTTACTACGATAATAATAATAGTAATAAGGATAAAAATAAGAGTTATTACGATAATAATAATAGTAATAACGATAAAAGTAAGAGTTAATACGATGATAAAATACGAATAAGGACAAAAATAAGAGTTATTACGAAAATAATAATAGTTATAAGGGTAAAAATAAGAGTTATTACGATAATAATAATAGTTATAAGGATAAAAATAAGAGTTATTACGATAATAATAATAGAAATAAGGGTAAAAATAAAAGTTATAACGATAATAAAAATAGGAATAAGGCTGAAAATAACGGTTATAATGATAATAATAATAGAAATACGGATAAAAATAAGAGTCATTACGATAATAATAATAGTAATAAGGATAACAATAAGTGTTATTACGATAATAATAATAGTAATAAGGATAAAAGTTAGAGTTAATACGATGATAAAATAGGAATAAGGACAAAAATAAGAGTTATTACGATAATAATAATAGTTATAAGGATAAAAATAAGAGTTACTACGATAATAATAATAGTTATAAGGATAAAAATAAGAGTTATTACGATAATAATAATAGTAATAAGGATAAAAATAAGAGTTATTACGATAATAATAATAGAAATAAGGATAAAAATAAGAGTTATTACATAATAAAAATAGGAATAAGGCTGAAAATAATGGTTATAATGACAATAATAATAGAAATACGGAAAAAAATAAGAGTTATTACGATAATAATAATATTAATAAGGATAAAAATAAGAGTTATTACGATAATAATAATAGTAATAAGGATAAAAGTAAGAGTTAATACGATGATAAAATAGGAATAAGGACAAAAATAAGAGTTATTACGATAATAATAATAGTTATAAGGATAAAAATAAGAGTTACTACGATAATAATAATAGTTATAAGGATAAAAATAAGAGTTATTACGATAATAATAATAGAAATAAGGATAAAAATAAGCATTGTTACATAATAAAAATAGGAATATGGCTGAAAGTAATAGTTATAATAATAATAATAGTAATAAGGATAAAAGTAAGCGTTAATACGACGATAAAATAGGAATAAGGACAAAAATAAGAGTTATTACGATAATAATAATAGTTATAAGGATAAAAATAAGAGTTATTACGATAATAATAATAGAAATAAGGATAAAAATAAGAGTTATTACATAATAAAAATAGGAATAAGGCTGAAAATAATGGTTATAATGATAATAATAATAGAAATACGTTAAAAAATATGAGTTATTACGATAATAATAATAGTAATAAGGATAAAAATAACAGTTATTACGATAATAATAATAGTAATAAGGATAAAAGTAAGAGTTAATACGATGATAAAATACGAATAAGGACAAAAATAAGAGTTATTACGATAATAATAATAGAAATAAGGATAAAAATAAGAGTTATTACATAATAAAAATAGGAATATGGCTGAAAGTAATAGATATAATCACAATACTAATAGAAATATGGATAAAAATAAGAGTTATTACATAATAAGGATAGGAATATGGCTGAAAATAATAGTTATAACGATAATAATAATAGTAATAAGGATTAAAGTAAGTGTTAATAGGATGATAAAATACTAATAAGGACAAACATAAGAGTTATTACGATAATAATAATAGAAATAAGGACGAAAATAAGAGTTATTACGATAATAAAAATAGGAATAAGGATAAAAATAAGAGTTATTACATAATAAAAATAGGAATATGGTTGAAAGTAATGGTTATAATCATAATAATAATAGAAATAAGGATAAAAGTAAGAGTTAATACGATGATAAAATAGGAATAAGGACAAACATAAGAGTTATTACGATAATAATAATAGTTATAACGATAAAAATAAGAGTTACTAGGATAATAATAATAGTTATAAGGATAAAAATAAGAGTTATTACGATAATAATAATAGTAATAAGGATAAAAATAAGAGTTATTACATAATAAAAATAGGAATAAGGCTGAAAATAATGGTTATAATGATAATAATAATAGAAATAAGGATAAAAATAAGAGTTATTACGATAATAATAATAGTAATAAGGATAAAAGTAAGAGTTAATACGATGATAAAATACGAATAAGGACAAAAATACGAGTTATTACGATAATAATAATAGTTATAAGGATAAAAATAATAGTTATTACGATAATAATAATAGTAATAAGGATAAAAATAGGAGTTATTACGATAATAATAATAGAAATAAGGATAAAAATAAGAGTTATTACATAATAAAAATAGGAATATGGCTGAAAGTAATAGATATAATCACAATACTAATAGAAATAAGGATAAAAATAAGAGTTATTACATAATAAGAATAGGAATATGGCTGAAAATAATAGTTATAACGATAATAATAATAGTAATAAGGATTAAAGTAAGTGTTAATAGGATGATAAAATACTAATAAGGACAAACAAAAGAGTTATTACGATAATAATAATAGAAATAAGGATAAAAATAAGAGTTATTACGATAATAATAATAGAAATAAGGATAAAAATAAGAGTTATTACATAATAAAAATAGAAATAAGGCTGAAAATAATGGTTATAATGATAATAATAATAGAAATAAGGATAAAAATAAGAGTTATTACGATAATAATAATAGTAATAAGGATAAAAGTAAGAGTTAATACGATGATAAAATACGAATAAGGACAAAAATACGAGTTATTACGATAATAATAATAGTTATAAGGATAAAAATAATAGTTATTACGATAATAATAATAGTAATAAGGATAAAAATAGGAGTTATTACGATAATAATAATAGAAATAAGGATAAAAATAAGAGTTATTACATAATAAAAATAGGAATATGGCTGAAAGTAATAGATATAATCACAATACTAATAGAAATAAGGATAAAAATAAGAGTTATTACATAATAAGAATAGGAATATGGCTGAAAATAATAGTTATAACGATAATAATAATAGTAATAAGGATTAAAGTAAGTGTTAATAGGATGATAAAATACTAATAAGGACAAACAAAAGAGTTATTACGATAATAATAATAGAAATAAGGATAAAAATAAGAGTTATTACGATAATAATAATAGAAATAAGGATAAAAATAAGAGTTATTACATAATAAAAATAGGAATATGGTTGAAAGTAATAGTTATTATCATAATAATAATAGAAATAAGGATAAAAATAAGAGTTATTACGATAATAATAATAGTAATAAGGATAAAAATAAAAGTTATTACGATAATAATAATAGTTATAAGGATAAAAATAAGAGTTATTACGATAATAATAATAGAAATAAGGATAAAAATAAGAGTTATTACATAATAAAATTAGGAATAAGGTTGAAAATAATGATTATAATGATAATAATAATAGAAATACGGATAAAAATATGAGTTACTACGATAATAATAATAGTAATAAGGATAAAAATAAGAGTTATTACGATAATAATAATAGTAATAACGATAAAAGTAAGAGTTAATACGATGATAAAATAGGAATAAGGACAAAAATAAGAGTTATTACGATAATAATAATAGTTATAAGGATAAAAATAAGAGTTACTACGATAATAATAATAGTTATAAGGATAAAAATAAGAGTTATTACGATAATAATAATAGTAATAAGGATAAAAATAAGAGTTATTACGATAATAATAATAGAAATAAGGATAAAAATAAGAGTTATTACATAATAAAAATAGGAATAAGGCTGAAAATAATGGTTATAATGACAATAATAATAGAAATACGGAAAAAAATAAGAGTTATTACGATAATAATAATATTAATAAGGATAAAAATAAGAGTTATTACGATAATAATAATAGTAATAAGGATAAAAGTAAGAGTTAATACGATGATAAAATAGGAATAAGGACAAAAATAAGAGTTATTACGATAATAATAATAGTTATAAGGATAAAAATAAGAGTTACTACGATAATAATAATAGTTATAAGGATAAAAATAAGAGTTATTACGATAATAATAATAGAAATAAGGATAAAAATAAGCATTGTTACATAATAAAAATAGGAATATGGCTGAAAGTAATAGTTATAATAATAATAATAGTAATAAGGATAAAAGTAAGCGTTAATACGACGATAAAATAGGAATAAGGACAAAAATAAGAGTTATTACGATAATAATAATAGTTATAAGGATAAAAATAAGAGTTATTACGATAATAATAATAGAAATAAGGATAAAAATAAGAGTTATTACATAATAAAAATAGGAATAAGGCTGAAAATAATGGTTATAATGATAATAATAATAGAAATACGTTAAAAAATATGAGTTATTACGATAATAATAATAGTAATAAGGATAAAAATAACAGTTATTACGATAATAATAATAGTAATAAGGATAAAAGTAAGAGTTAATACGATGATAAAATACGAATAAGGACAAAAATAAGAGTTATTACGATAATAATAATAGAAATAAGGATAAAAATAAGAGTTATTACATAATAAAAATAGGAATATGGCTGAAAGTAATAGATATAATCACAATACTAATAGAAATAAGGATAAAAATAAGAGTTATTACATAATAAGGATAGGAATATGGCTGAAAATAATAGTTATAACGATAATAATAATAGTAATAAGGATTAAAGTAAGTGTTAATAGGATGATAAAATACTAATAAGGACAAACATAAGAGTTATTACGATAATAATAATAGAAATAAGGACGAAAATAAGAGTTATTACGATAATAAAAATAGGAATAAGGATAAAAATAAGAGTTATTACATAATAAAAATAGGAATATGGTTGAAAGTAATGGTTATAATCATAATAATAATAGAAATAAGGATAAAAGTAAGAGTTAATACGATGATAAAATAGGAATAAGGACAAACATAAGAGTTATTACGATAATAATAATAGTTATAACGATAAAAATAAGAGTTACTAGGATAATAATAATAGTTATAAGGATAAAAATAAGAGTTATTACGATAATAATAATAGTAATAAGGATAAAAATAAGAGTTATTACATAATAAAAATAGGAATAAGGCTGAAAATAATGGTTATAATGATAATAATAATAGAAATAAGGATAAAAATAAGAGTTATTACGATAATAATAATAGTAATAAGGATAAAAGTAAGAGTTAATACGATGATAAAATACGAATAAGGACAAAAATACGAGTTATTACGATAATAATAATAGTTATAAGGATAAAAATAATAGTTATTACGATAATAATAATAGTAATAAGGATAAAAATAGGAGTTATTACGATAATAATAATAGAAATAAGGATAAAAATAAGAGTTATTACATAATAAAAATAGGAATATGGCTGAAAGTAATAGATATAATCACAATACTAATAGAAATAAGGATAAAAATAAGAGTTATTACATAATAAGAATAGGAATATGGCTGAAAATAATAGTTATAACGATAATAATAATAGTAATAAGGATTAAAGTAAGTGTTAATAGGATGATAAAATACTAATAAGGACAAACAAAAGAGTTATTACGATAATAATAATAGAAATAAGGATAAAAATAAGAGTTATTACGATAATAATAATAGAAATAAGGATAAAAATAAGAGTTATTACATAATAAAAATAGGAATATGGTTGAAAGTAATAGTTATTATCATAATAATAATAGAAATAAGGATAAAAATAAGAGTTATTACGATAATAATAATAGTAATAAGGATAAAAATAAAAGTTATTACGATAATAATAATAGTTATAAGGACAAACATAAGAGTTATTACGATAATAATAATAGTTATAAGGATATAAATAATAGTTATTACGATAATAATAATAGTGATAAGGATAAAAGTAAGTGTTAATACGATGATAAAATAGGAATAAGGACAAAAATAAGAGTTATTACGATAGTAATAATATTTATAAGGATAAAAATAAGAGTTATTTCGATAATAATAATAGAAATAAGGACAAAAATAAGAGTTACTACATAATAAAAATACGAATATGGTTGAAAGTAATAGTTATTATCATAATAATAATAGAAATAAGGATAAAAATAAGAGTTATTACGATAATAATAATAGTAATAAGGATAAAAATAAAAGTTATTACGATAATAATAATAGTTATAAGGATAAAAATAAGAGTTATTACGATAATAATAATAGAAATAAGGGTAAAAATAATAGTTATTACGATAATAATAATAGTAATAAGGATAAAAGTAAGAATTAATACGATGACAAAATAGGAATAAGGACAAAAATAAGAGTTATTACGATAATAATAATAGTTATAAGGATAAAAATAATAGTTATTACGATAATAATAATAGTAATAAGGATAAAAGTAAGCGTTAATACGACGATAAAATAGGAACATGGACAAACATAAGAGTTATTACGATAATAATAATAGTTATAAGGATATAAATAATAGTTATTACGATAATAATAATAGTGATAAGGATAAAAGTAAGTGTTAATACGATGATAAAATAGGAATAAGGACAAAAATAAGAGTTATTACGATAGTAACAATATTTATAAGGATAAAAATAAGAGTTATTTCGATAATAATAATAGAAATAAGGACAAAAATAAAAGTTATTACATAATAAAAATACGAATATGGTTGAAAGTAATAGTTATTATCATAATAATAATAGAAATAAGGATAAAAATAAGAGTTATTACGATAATAATAATAGTTATAAGGATAAAAATAAAAGTTATTACGATAATAATAATAGTTATAAGGATAAAAATAAGAGTTATTACGATAATAATAATAGAAATAAGGACGAAAATAAGAGTTATTACGATAATAAAAATAGGAATAAGGATAAAAATAAGAGTTATTACATAATAAAAATAGGAATATGGTTGAAAGTAATGGTTATAATCATAATAATAATAGAAATAAGGATAAAAGTAAGTGTTAATACGATGATAAAATAGGAATAAGGACAAACATAAGAGTTATTACGATAATAATAATAGTTATAACGATAAAAATAAGAGTTATTACAATAATAATAATACAAATAAGGATAAAAATAACAGTTATTACGATAATAATAATAGTAATAAGGATAAAAGTAAGAGTTAATACGATGATAAAATACGAATAAGGACAAAAATACGAGTTATTACGATAATAATAATAGTTATAAGGATAAAAATAATAGTTATTACGATAATAATAATAGTAATAAGGATAAAAATAAGAGTTATTACGATAATAATAATAGTAATAAGGATAAAAATAAAAGTTATTACGATAATAATAATAGTTATAAGGATAAAAATAAGAGTTATTACGATAATAATAATAGAAATAAGGATAAAAATAAGAGTTATTACATAATAAAATTAGGAATAAGGTTGAAAATAATGATTATAATGATAATAATAATAGAAATACGGATAGAAATATGAGTTATTACGATAATAATAATAGTTATAAGGATATAAATAATAGTTATTACGATAGTAATAATAGTGATAAGGATAAAAGTAAGTGTTAATACGATGATAAAATAGGAATAAGGACAAAAATAAGAGTTATTACGATAGTAATAATATTTATAAGGATAAAAATAAGAGTTATTTCGAAAATAATAATAGAAATAAGGACAAAAATAAGAGTTATTACATAATAAAAATACGAATATGGTTGAAAGTAATAGTTATTATCATAATAATAATAGAAATAAGGATAAAAATAAGAGTTATTACGATAATAATAATAGTAATAAGGATAAAAATAAAAGTTATTACGATAATAATAATAGTTATAAGGATAAAAATAAGGGTTATTACGATAATAATAATAGAAATAAGGACGAAAATAAGAGTTATTACGATAATAAAAATAAGAATAAGGATAAAAATAAGAGTTATTACGATAATAATAATAGAAATAAGGATAAAAATAAGAGTTATTACATAATAAAAATAGAAATAAGGATAAAAATAAGAGTTATTACATAATAAAAATAGGAATATGGTTGAAAGCAATGGTTATAATCATAATAATAATAGAAATAAGGATAAAAGTAAGAGTTAATACGATGATAAAATAGGAATAAGGACAAACATAAGAGTTATTACGATAATAATAATAGTTATAACGATAAAAATAAGAGTTATTACAATAATAATAATACAAATAAGGACAAAAATAACAGTTATTACGATAATAATAATAGTAATAAGGATAAAAGTAAGAGTTAATACGATGATAAAATAGGAATAAGGACAAAAATAAGAGTTATTACGATAATAATAACAGTTATAAGGATAAAAATAAGAGTTATTACGATAATAATAATAGTAATAAGGATAAAAATAAGAGTTATTACGATAATAATAATAGTAATAAGGATAAAAGTAAGAGTTAATACGATGATAAAATAGGAATAAGGACAAAAATAAGAGTTATTACGATAATAATAATAGTTATAAGGATAAAAATAAGAGTTACTACGATAATAATAATAGTTATAAGGATAAAAATAAGAGTTATTACGATAATAATAATAGTAATAAGGATAAAAATAAGAGTTATTACGATAATAATAATAGTTATAAGGATAAAAATAATAGTTATTATGATAATAATAATAGTAATAAGGATAAAAGTAAGAGTTAATACGATGATAAAATAGGAATAAGGACAAAAATAAGAGTTATTACGATAATAATAATAGTTATAAGGATAAAAATAAGAGTTATTACGATAATAATAATAGTAATAAGGATAAAAATAAGAGTTATTACATAATAAAAATAGGAATAAGGCTGAAAATAATGGTTATAGTGATAATAATAATAGAAATAAGGATAAAAATAAGAGTTATTACGATAATAATAATAGTAATAAGGATAAAAGTAAGAGTTAATACGATGATAAAATAGGAATAAGGACAAAAATAAGAGTTATTACGATAATAATAATAGTTATAAGGATAAAAATAAGAGTTATTACGATAATAATAATAGTAATAAGGATAAAAATAAGAGTTATTACGATAATAATAATAGTTATAAGGATAAAAATAATAGTTATTATGATAATAATAATAGTAATAAGGATAAAAGTAAGCGTTAATACGATGATAAAATAGGAATAACGACAAAAATAAGAGTTATTACGATAATAATAATAGTTATATGGATAAAAATAAGAGTTATTACGATAATAATATAGAAATAAGGATAAAAATAAGAGTTATTACGATAATAATACTAGTAATAAGAATAAAAGTAAGAATTAATACGATGATAAAACAGGAATAAGGACAAAAATAAGAGTTATTACGATAATAATAATAGTTATAAGGATAAAAATAATAGTTATTACGATAATAATAATAGTAATAAGGATAAAAGTAAGCGTTAATACGATGATAAAATAGGAATAAGGACAAAAATAAGAGTTATTACGATAGTAATAATATTTATAAGGATAAAAATAAGAGTTATTTCGATAATAATAATAGAAATAAGGACAAAAATAAGAGTTACTACATAATAAAAATACGAATATGGTTGAAAGTAATAGTTATTGTCATAATAATAATAGAAATAAGGATAAAAATAAGAGTTATTACGATAATAATAATAGTAATAAGGATAAAAATAAAAGTTATTACGATAATCATAATAGTTATAAGGATAAAAATAAGAGTTATTACGATAATAATAATAGAAATAAGGACGAAAATAAGAGTTATTACGATAATAAAAATAAGAATAAGGATAAAAATAAGAGTTATTACGATAATAATAATAGAAATAAGGATAAAAATAAGAGTTATTACATAATAAGAATAGAAATAAGGATAAAAATAAGAGTTATTACATAATAAAAATAGGAATATGGTTGAAAGTAATGGTTATAATCATAATAATAATAGAAATAAGGATAAAAGTAAGAGTTAATACGATGATAAAATAGGAATAAGGACAAACATAAGAGTTATTACGATAATAATAATAGAAATAAGGATAAAAATAAGAGTTATTACATAATAAAATTAGGAATAAGGTTGAAAATAATGGTTATAATGATAATAATAATAGAAATACGGATAAAAATATGAGTTACTACGATAATAATAATAGTAATAAGGATAAAAATAAGAGTTATTACGATAATAATAATAGTAATAAGGATAAAAGTAAGAGTTAATACGATGATAAAATACGAATAAGGACAAAAATAAGAGTTATTACGATAATAATAATAGAAATAAGGATATACATAAGAGTTATTACATAATAAAAATAGGAATATGGCTGAAAGTAATAGTTATAATCATAATAATAATAGTAATAAGGATAAAAATAAGGGTTATGACGATAACAATAATAGTAATAAGGATAAAAGTAAGAGTTAATACGCTGAAAAAATAGGAATAAGGACAAAAATAAGAGTTATTACGATAATAATAATAGTTATAAGGATAAAAATAAGAGTTATTACGATAATAATAATAGAAATAAGGGTAAAAATAATAGTTATTACGATAATAATAATAGTAATAAGGATAAAAGTAAGAATTAATACGATGACAAAATAGGAATAAGGACAAAAATAAGAGTTATTACGATAATAATAATAGTTATAAGGATAAAAATAATAGTTATTACGATAATAATAATAGTAATAAGGATAAAAGTAAGCGTTAATACGACGATAAAATAGGAAGATGGACAAACATAAGAGTTATTACGATAATAATAATAGTTATAAGGATATAAATAATAGTTATTACGATAATAATAATAGTGATAAGGATAAAAGTAAGTGTTAATACGATGATAAAATAGGAATAAGGACAAAAATAAGAGTTATTACGATAGTAATAATATTTATAAGGATAAAAATAAGAGTTATTTCGATAATAATAATAGAAATAAGGACAAAAATAAAAGTTATTACATAATAAAAATACGAATATGGTTGAAAGTAATAGTTATTATCATAATAATAATAGAAATAAGGATAAAAATAAGAGTTATTACGATAATAATAATAGTTATAAGGATAAAAATAAAAGTTATTACGATAATAATAATAGTTATAAGGATAAAAATAAGAGTTATTACGATAATAATAATAGAAATAAGGACGAAAATAAGAGTTATTACGATAATAAAAATAGGAATAAGGATAAAAATAAGAGTTATTACATAATAAAAATAGGAATATGGTTGACAGTAATGGTTATAATCATAATAATAATAGAAATAAGGATAAAAGTAAGTGTTAATACGATGATAAAATAGGAATAAGGACAAACATAAGAGTTATTACGATAATAATAATAGTTATAACGATAAAAATAAGAGTTATTACAATAATAATAATACAAATAAGGATAAAAATAACAGTTATTACGATAATAATAATAGTAATAAGGATAAAAGTAAGAGTTAATACGATGATAAAATACGAATAAGGACAAAAATACGAGTTATTACGATAATAATAATAGTTATAAGGATAAAAATAATAGTTATTACGATAATAATAATAGTAATAAGGATAAAAATAAGAGTTATTACGATAATAATAATAGTAATAAGGATAAAAATAAAAGTTATTACGATAATAATAATAGTTATAAGGATAAAAATAAGAGTTATTACGATAATAATAATAGAAATAAGGATAAAAATAAGAGTTATTACATAATAAAATTAGGAATAAGGTTGAAAATAATGATTATAATGATAATAATAATAGAAATACGGATAAAAATAAGGGTTATGACGATAACAATAATAGTAATAACGATAAAAGTAAGAGTTAATACGCTGAAAAAATAGGAATAAGGACAAAAATAAGAGTTATTACGGTAATAATAATAGTTATAAGGATAAAAATAAGAGTTATTACGATAATAATACTAGTAATAAGAATAAAAGTAAGAATTAATACGATGATAAAACAGGAATAAGGACAAAAATAAGAGTTATTACGATAATAATAATAGTTATAAGGATAAAAATAATAGTTATTACGATAATAATAATAGTAATAAGTATAAAAGTAAGCGTTAATACGATGATAAAATAGGAATAAGGACAAAAATAAGAGTTATTACGATAGTAATAATATTTATAAGGATAAAAATAAGAGTTATTTCGATAATAATAATAGAAATAAGGACAAAAATAAGAGTTACTACATAATAAAAATACGAATATGGTTGAAAGTAATAGTTATTATCATAATAATAATAGAAATAAGGATAAAAATACGAGTTATTACGATAATAATAATAGTAATAAGGATAAAAATAAAAGTTATTACGATAATCATAATAGTTATAAGGATAAAAATAAGAGTTATTACGATAATAATAATAGAAATAAGGACGAAAATAAGAGTTATTACGATAATAAAAATAAGAATAAGGATAAAAATAAGAGTTATTACGATAATAATAATAGAAATAAGGATAAAAATAAGAGTTATTACATAATAAAAATAGAAATAAGGATAAAAATAAGAGTTATTACATAATAAAAATAGGAATATGGTTGAAAGTAATGGTTATAATCATAATAATAATAGAAATAAGGATAAAAGTAAGAGTTAATACGATGATAAAATAGGAATAAGGACAAACATAAGAGTTATTACGATAATAATAATAATAGAAATAAGGATAAAAATAAGAGTTATTACATAATAAAATTAGGAATAAGGTTGAAAATAATGGTTATAATGATAATAATAATAGAAATACGGATAAACATATGAGTTACTACGATAATAATAATAGTAATAAGGATAAAAATAAGAGTTATTACGATAATAATAATAGTAATAAGGATAAAAGTAAGAGTTAATACGATGATAAAATGCGAATAAGGACAAAAATAAGAGTTATTACGATAATAATAATAGAAATAAGGATATACATAAGAGTTATTACATAATAAAAATAGGAATATGGCTGAAAGTAATAGTTATAATCATAATAATAATAGTAATAAGGATAAAAATAAGGGTTATGACGATAACAATAATAGTAATAAGGATAAAAGTAAGAGTTAATACGCTGAAAAAATAGGAATAAGGACAAAAATAAGAGTTATTACGATAATAATAATAGTTATAAGGATAAAAATAAGAGTTATTACGATAATAATAATAGAAATAAGGGTAAAAATAATAGTTATTACGATAATAATAATAGTAATAAGGATAAAAGTAAGAATTAATACGATGACAAAATAGGAATAAGGACAAAAATAAGAGTTATTACGATAATAATAATAGTTATAAGGATAAAAATAATAGTTATTACGATAATAATAATAGTAATAAGGATAAAAGTAAGCGTTAATACGACGATAAAATAGGAACATGGACAAACATAAGAGTTATTACGATAATAATAATAGTTATAAGGATATAAATAATAGTTATTACGATAATAATAATAGTGATAAGGATAAAAGTAAGTGTTAATACGATGATAAAATAGGAATAAGGACAAAAATAAGAGTTATTACGATAGTAATAATATTTATAAGGATAAAAATAAGAGTTATTTCGATAATAATAATAGAAATAAGGACAAAAATAAAAGTTATTACATAATAAAAATACGAATATGGTTGAAAGTAATAGTTATTATCATAATAATAATAGAAATAAGGATAAAAATAAGAGTTATTACGATAATAATAATAGTTATAAGGATAAAAATAAAAGTTATTACGATAATAATAATAGTTATAAGGATAAAAATAAGAGTTATTACGATAATAATAATAGAAATAAGGACGAAAATAAGAGTTATTACGATAATAAAAATAGGAATAAGGATAAAAATAAGAGTTATTACATAATAAAAATAGGAATATGGTTGAAAGTAATGGTTATAATCATAATAATAATAGAAATAAGGATAAAAGTAAGTGTTAATACGATGATAAAATAGGAATAAGGACAAACATAAGAGTTATTACGATAATAATAATAGTTATAACGATAAAAATAAGAGTTATTACAATAATAATAATACAAATAAGGATAAAAATAACAGTTATTACGATAATAATAATAGTAATAAGGATAAAAGTAAGAGTTAATACGATGATAAAATACGAATAAGGACAAAAATACGAGTTATTACGATAATAATAATAGTTATAAGGATAAAAATAATAGTTATTACGATAATAATAATAGTAATAAGGATAAAAATAAGAGTTATTACGATAATAATAATAGTAATAAGGATAAAAATAAAAGTTATTACGATAATAATAATAGTTATAAGGATAAAAATAAGAGTTATTACGATAATAATAATAGAAATAAGGATAAAAATAAGAGTTATTACATAATAAAATTAGGAATAAGGTTGAAAATAATGATTATAATGATAATAATAATAGAAATACGGATAAAAATATGAGTTACTACGATAATAATAATAGTAATAAGGATAAAAATAAGAGTTATTACGATAATAATAATAGTAATAAGGATAAAAGTAAGAGTTAATACGATGATAAAATACGAATAAGGACAAAAATAAGAGTTATTACGATAATAATAATAGTTATAAGGATAAAAATAAGAGTTATTACGATAATAATAATAGAAATAAGGATATACATAAGAGTTATTACATAATAAAAATAGGAATATGGCTGAAAGTAATAGTTATAATCATAATAATAATAGTAATAAGGATAAAAATAAGGGTTATGACGATAACAATAATAGTAATAAGGATAAAAGTAAGAGTTAATACGCTGAAAAAATAGGAATAAGGACAAAAATAAGAGTTATTACGATAATAATAATAGTTATAAGGATAAAAATAAGAGTTATTACGATAATAATAATAGAAATAAGGGTAAAAATAATAGTTATTACGATAATAATAATAGTAATAAGGATAAAAGTAAGAATTAATACGATGACAAAATAGGAATAAGGACAAAAATAAGAGTTATTACGATAATAATAATAGTTATAAGGATAAAAATAATAGTTATTACGATAATAATAATAGTAATAAGGATAAAAGTAAGCGTTAATACGACGATAAAATAGGAACATGGACAAACATAAGAGTTATTACGATAATAATAATAGTTATAAGGATATAAATAATAGTTATTACGATAATAATAATAGTGATAAGGATAAAAGTAAGTGTTAATACGATGATAAAATAGGAATAAGGACAAAAATAAGAGTTATTACGATAGTAATAATATTTATAAGGATAAAAATAAGAGTTATTTCGATAATAATAATAGAAATAAGGACAAAAATAAAAGTTATTACATAATAAAAATACGAATATGGTTGAAAGTAATAGTTATTATCATAATAATAATAGAAATAAGGATAAAAATAAGAGTTATTACGATAATAATAATAGTTATAAGGATAAAAATAAAAGTTATTACGATAATAATAATAGTTATAAGGATAAAAATAAGAGTTATTACGATAATAATAATAGAAATAAGGACGAAAATAAGAGTTATTACGATAATAAAAATAGGAATAAGGATAAAAATAAGAGTTATTACATAATAAAAATAGGAATATGGTTGAAAGTAATGGTTATAATCATAATAATAATAGAAATAAGGATAAAAGTAAGTGTTAATACGATGATAAAATAGGAATAAGGACAAACATAAGAGTTATTACGATAATAATAATAGTTATAACGATAAAAATAAGAGTTATTACAATAATAATAATACAAATAAGGATAAAAATAACAGTTATTACGATAATAATAATAGTAATAAGGATAAAAGTAAGAGTTAATACGATGATAAAATACGAATAAGGACAAAAATACGAGTTATTACGATAATAATAATAGTTATAAGGATAAAAATAATAGTTATTACGATAATAATAATAGTAATAAGGATAAAAATAAGAGTTATTACGATAATAATAATAGTAATAAGGATAAAAATAAAAGTTATTACGATAATAATAATAGTTATAAGGATAAAAATAAGAGTTATTACGATAATAATAATAGAAATAAGGATAAAAATAAGAGTTATTACATAATAAAATTAGGAATAAGGTTGAAAATAATGATTATAATGATAATAATAATAGAAATACGGATAAAAATATGAGTTACTACGATAATAATAATAGTAATAAGGATAAAAATAAGAGTTATTACGATAATAATAATAGTAATAAGGATAAAAGTAAGAGTTAATACGATGATAAAATACGAATAAGGACAAAAATAAGAGTTATTACGATAATAATAATAGTTATAAGGATAAAAATAAGAGTTATTACGATAATAATAATAGAAATAAGGATATACATAAGAGTTATTACATAATAAAAATATGAATATGGCTGAAAGTAATAGTTATAATCATAATAATAATAGTAATAAGTATAAAAATAAGGGTTATGACGATAACAATAATTGTAATAACGATAAAAGTAAGAGTTAATACGCTGAAAAAATAGGAATAAGGACAAAAATAAGAGTTATTACGGTAATAATAATAGTTATAAGGATAAAAATAATAGTTATTACGATAATAATAATAGTAATAAGGATAAAAGTAAGCGTTAATACGACGATAAAATAGGAATAAGGACAAACATAAGAGTTATTACGATAATAATAATAGTTATAAGGATATAAATAATAGTTATTACGATAATAATAATAGTGATAAGGATAAAAGTAAGTGTTAATACGATGATGAAATAGGAATAAGGACAAAAATAAGAGTTATTACGATAGTAATAATATTTATAAGGATAAAAATAAGAGTTATTTCGATAATAATAATAGAAATAAGGACAAAAATAAGAGTTATTACATAATAAAAATACGAATATGGTTGAAAGTAATAGTTATTATCATAATAATAATAGAAATAAGGATAAAAATAAGAGTTATTACGATAATAACAATAGTAATAAGGATAAAAATAAAAGTTATTACGATAATAATAATAGTTATAAGGATAAAAATAAGGGTTATTACGATAATAATAATAGAAATAAGGACGAAAATAAGAGTTATTACGATAATAAAAATAAGAATAAGGATAAAAATAAGAGTTATTACGATAATAATAATAGAAATAAGGATAAAAATAAGAGTTATTACATAATAAAAGTAGAAATAAGGATAAAAATAAGAGTTATTACATAATAAAAATAGGAATATGGTTGAAAGCAATGGTTATAATCATAATAATAATAGAAATAAGGATAAAAGTAAGAGTTAATACGATGATAAAATAGGAATAAGGACAAACATAAGAGTTATTACGATAATAATAATAGTTATAACGATGAAAATAAGAGTTATTACAATAATAATAATACAAACAAGGATAAAAATAACAGTTATTACGATAATAATAATAGTAATAAGGATAAAAGTAAGAGTTAATACGATGATAAAATAGGAATAAGGACAAAAATAAGAGTTATTACGATAATAATAATAGTTATAAGGATAAAAATAAGAGTTACTACGATAATAATAATAGTTATAAGGATAAAAATAAGAGTTATTACGATAATTATAATAGAAATAAGGATAAAAATAAGCAATGTTACATAATAAAAATAGGAATATGGCTGAAAGTAATAGTTATAATAATAATAATAGTAATAAGGATAAAAGTAAGCGTTAATACGACGATAAAATAGGAATAAGGACAAAAATAAGAGTTATTACGATAATAATAATAGTTATAAGGATAAAAATAAGAGTTATTACGATAATAATAATAGAAATAAGGATAAAACTAAGAGTTATTACATAATAAAAATAGGAATAAGGCTGAAAATAATGGTTATAATGATAATAATAATAGAAATACGTTAAAAAATATGAGTTATTACGATAATAATAATAGTAATAAGGATAAAAATAACAGTTATTACGATAATAATAATAGTAATAAGGATAAAAATAAAAGTTATTACGATAATAATAATAGTTATAAGGATAAAAATAAGAGTTATTACGATAATAATAATAGAAATAAGGACAAAAATAAGAGTTATTACATAATAAAAATACGAATATGGTTGAAAGTAATAGTTATTATCATAATAATAATAGAAATAAGGATAAAAATAAGAGTTATTACGATAATAACAATAGTAATAAGGATAAAAATAAAAGTTATTACGATAATAATAATAGTTATAAGGATAAAAATAAGGGTTATTACGATAATAATAATAGTAATAAGGACGAAAATAAGAGTTATTACATAATAAAAATAGAAATAAGGATAAAAATAAGAGTTATTACATAATAAAAATAGGAATATGGTTGAAAGCAATGGTTATAATCATAATAATAATAGAAATAAGGATAAAAGTAAGAGTTAATACGATGATAAAATAGGAATAAGGAGAAACATAAGAGTTATTACGATAATAATAATAGTTATAACGATAAAAATAAGAGTTATTACAATAATAATAATACAAATAAGGATAAAAATAACAGTTATTACGATAATAATAATAGTAATAAGGATAAAAGTAAGAGTTAATACGATGATAAAATACGAATAAGGACAAAAATACGAGTTATTACGATAATAATAATAGTTATAAGGATAAAAATAATAGTTATTACGATAATAATAATAGTAATAAGGATAAAAATAGGAGTTATTACGATAATAATAATAGAAATAAGGATAAAAATAAGAGTTATTACATAATAAAAATAGGAATATGGCTGAAAGTAATAGATAGAATCACAATACTAATAGAAATAAGGATAAAAATAAGAGTTATTACATAATAAGAATAGGAATATGGCTGAAAATAATAGTTATAACGATAATAATAGTAGTAATAAGGATTAAAGTAAGTGTTAATAGGATGATAAAATACTAATAAGGACAAACATAAGAGTTATTACGACAATAATAATAGAAATAAGGATAAAAATAAGAGTTATTACGATAATAATAATAGAAATAAGGATAAAAATAAGAGTTATTACATAATAAAATTAGGAATAAGGTTGAAAATAATGGTTATAATGATAATAATAATAGAAATACGGATAAAAATATGAGTTACTACGATAATAATAATAGTAATAAGGATAAAAATAAGAGTTATTACGATAATAATAATAGTAATAAGGATAAAAGTAAGAGTTAATACGATGATAAAATACGAATAAGGACAAAAATAAGAGTTATTACGATAATAATAATAGTTATAAGGATAAAAATAAGAGTTATTACGATAATAATAATAGAAATAAGGATATACATAAGAGTTATTACATAATAAAAATAGGAATATGGCTGAAAGTAATAGTTATAATCATAATAATAATAGTAATAAGGATAAAAATAAGGGTTATGACGATAACAATAATAGTAATAAGGATAAAAGTAAGAGTTAATACGATGATAAAATAGGAATAAGGACAAAAATAAGAGTTATTACGATAATAATAATAGTTTTAAGGATAAAAATAAGAGTTATTACGATAATAATAATAGAAATAAGCGTAAAAATAAAAGTTATAACGATAATAATAATAGTAATGAGGATAAAAGTAAAAATTAATACGATGATAAAATAGGAATAAGGACAAAAATAAGAGTTATTACGATAATAATAATAGTAATAAGGATAAAAGTAAGAGTTAATACGATGATAAAATACGAATAAGGACAAAAATACGAGTTATTACGATAATAATAATAGTTATAAGGATAAAAATAATAGTTATTACGATAATAATAATAGTAATAAGGATAAAAATAAGAGTTATTACGATAATAATAATAGTAATAAGGATAAAAATAAAAGTTATTACGATAATAATAATAGTTATAAGGATAAAAATAAGAGTTATTACGATAATAATAATAGAAATAAGGATAAAAATAAGAGTTATTACATAATAAAATTAGGAATAAGGTTGAAAATAATGATTATAATGATAATAATAATAGAAATACGGATAAAAATATGAGTTACTACGATAATAATAATAGTAATAAGGATAAAAATAAGAGTTATTACGATAATAATAATAGTAATAAGGATAAAAGTAAGAGTTAATACGATGATAAAATACGAATAAGGACAAAAATAAGAGTTATTACGATAATAATAATAGTTATAAGGATAAAAATAAGAGTTATTACGATAATAATAATAGAAATAAGGATATACATAAGAGTTATTACATAATAAAAATATGAATATGGCTGAAAGTAATAGTTATAATCATAATAATAATAGTAATAAGTATAAAAATAAGGGTTATGACGATAACAATAATTGTAATAACGATAAAAGTAAGAGTTAATACGCTGAAAAAATAGGAATAAGGACAAAAATAAGAGTTATTACGGTAATAATAATAGTTATAAGGATAAAAATAATAGTTATTACGATAATAATAATAGTAATAAGGATAAAAGTAAGCGTTAATACGACGATAAAATAGGAATAAGGACAAACATAAGAGTTATTACGATAATAATAATAGTTATAAGGATATAAATAATAGTTATTACGATAATAATAATAGTGATAAGGATAAAAGTAAGTGTTAATACGATGATGAAATAGGAATAAGGACAAAAATAAGAGTTATTACGATAGTAATAATATTTATAAGGATAAAAATAAGAGTTATTTCGATAATAATAATAGAAATAAGGACAAAAATAAGAGTTATTACATAATAAAAATACGAATATGGTTGAAAGTAATAGTTATTATCATAATAATAATAGAAATAAGGATAAAAATAAGAGTTATTACGATAATAACAATAGTAATAAGGATAAAAATAAAAGTTATTACGATAATAATAATAGTTATAAGGATAAAAATAAGGGTTATTACGATAATAATAATAGAAATAAGGACGAAAATAAGAGTTATTACGATAATAAAAATAAGAATAAGGATAAAAATAAGAGTTATTACGATAATAATAATAGAAATAAGGATAAAAATAAGAGTTATTACATAATAAAAATAGAAATAAGGATAAAAATAAGAGTTATTACATAATAAAAATAGGAATATGGTTGAAAGCAATGGTTATAATCATAATAATAATAGAAATAAGGATAAAAGTAAGAGTTAATACGATGATAAAATAGGAATAAGGACAAACATAAGAGTTATTACGATAATAATAATAGTTATAACGATAAAAATAAGAGTTATTACAATAATAATAATACAAACAAGGATAAAAATAACAGTTATTACGATAATAATAATAGTAATAAGGATAAAAGTAAGAGTTAATACGATGATAAAATAGGAATAAGGACAAAAATAAGAGTTATTACGATAATAATAATAGTTATAAGGATAAAAATAAGAGTTACTACGATAATAATAATAGTTATAAGGATAAAAATAAGAGTTATTACGATAATTATAATAGAAATAAGGATAAAAATAAGCAATGTTACATAATAAAAATAGGAATATGGCTGAAAGTAATAGTTATAATAATAATAATAGTAATAAGGATAAAAGTAAGCGTTAATACGACGATAAAATAGGAATAAGGACAAAAATAAGAGTTATTACGATAATAATAATAGTTATAAGGATAAAAATAAGAGTTATTACGATAATAATAATAGAAATAAGGATAAAAATAAGAGTTATTACATAATAAAAATAGGAATAAGGCTGAAAATAATGGTTATAATGATAATAATAATAGAAATACGTTAAAAAATATGAGTTATTACGATAATAATAATAGTAATAAGGATAAAAATAACAGTTATTACGATAATAATAATAGTAATAAGGATAAAAATAAAAGTTATTACGATAATAATAATAGTTATAAGGATAAAAATAAGAGTTATTACGATAATAATAATAGAAATAAGGACAAAAATAAGAGTTATTACATAATAAAAATACGAATATGGTTGAAAGTAATAGTTATTATCATAATAATAATAGAAATAAGGATAAAAATAAGAGTTATTACGATAGTAACAATAGTAATAAGGATAAAAATAAAAGTTATTACGATAATAATAATAGTTATAAGGATAAAAATAAGGGTTATTACGATAATAATAATAGTAATAAGGACGAAAATAAGAGTTATTACATAATAAAAATAGAAATAAGGATAAAAATAAGAGTTATTACATAATAAAAATAGGAATATGGTTGAAAGCAATGGTTATAATCATAATAATAATAGAAATAAGGATAAAAGTAAGAGTTAATACGATGATAAAATAGGAATAAGGAGAAACATAAGAGTTATTACGATAATAATAATAGTTATAACGATAAAAATAAGAGTTATTACAATAATAATAATACAAATTAGGATAAAAATAAAAGTTATTACGATAATAATAATAGTAATAAGGATAAAAGTAAGAGTTAATACGATGATAAAATACGAATAAGGACAAAAATACGAGTTATTACGATAATAATAATAGTTATAAGGATAAAAATAATAGTTATTACGATAATAATAATAGTAATAAGGATAAAAATAGGAGTTATTACGATAATAATAATAGAAATAAGGATAAAAATAAGAGTTATTACATAATAAAAATAGGAATATGGCTGAAAGTAATAGATAGAATCACAATACTAATAGAAATAAGGATAAAAATAAGAGTTATTACATAATAAGAATAGGAATATGGCTGAAAATAATAGTTATAACGATAATAATAGTAGTAATAAGGATTAAAGTAAGTGTTAATAGGATGATAAAATACTAATAAGGACAAACATAAGAGTTATTACGACAATAATAATAGAAATAAGGATAAAAATAAGAGTTATTACGATAATAATAATAGAAATAAGGATATAAATAAGAGTTATTACATAATAAAAATAGGAATATGGTTGAAAGTAATAGTTATTATCATAATAATAATAGAAATAAGGATAAAAATAAGAGTTATTACGATAATAATAATAGTAATAAGGATAAAAATAAAAGTTATTACGATAATAATAATAGTTATAAGGATAAAAATAAGAGTTATTACGATAATAATAATAGAAATAAGGATAAAAATAAGAGTTATTGCATAATAAAATTAGGAATAAGGTTGAAAATAATGGTTATAATGATAATAATAATAGAAATACGGATAAAAATATGAGTTACTACGATAATAATAATAGTAATAAGGATAAAAATAAGAGTTATTACGATAATAATAATAGTAATAAGGATAAAAGTAAGAGTTAATACGATGATAAAATACGAAT